>CAJHQP010000768.1:0-154686 GCA_905132765.1 Moricandia arvensis | reverse complement strand
AAAGAGAGTCCATCCATATCCGTTTCCTACGCAGTCCTCGCTCAGTGTTATCATTTTCTCAGTGTTTCTTAACACTCGCCGGATCTCGAGCGATCTTATCGGATATAATAAGATTATCGTGAATCAAGGGATCTGAAACTTAACAATGAACCGCCACCACGATCCCAACCCTTTCGACGAGGAAGAAGAAGAAACCGTCAATCCCTTCTCGGTAACGCTCTTTCTCTTGATTTACTGCTTTCGTGACGGTAGATTAATCTAGATCTCGAGTTTCTGTTTCAAACACTGTTGAGGTTTTAGATCTCTGGATACTTTATAGTACTGAACTGTATCGTTGGATCTGGGAACTGTGCTTAGGATTTCCGAGAAACTATGAGACTCATTCCTTTAGTATTGGATTATCAAACTCAATGGTGATTGTTGTAGTTCTTGTTTGATTCATTTTGCAGAAAGGCGGTGGAAGGGTTCCTGCTGCGTCTAGACCAGTTGGATTTGGTCAAAGCGTCGATGCTACTGTTGATATTCCCTTGGATACCCTGAATGTAAGTAATCATATTTCATTTCCGTATAAACCTCTTCTCGCTTGAATATGTGTTTTAACTGCTGGGTGCAGGACTCTTCACAGAAACAGAGAAAGCTTGCTGACTGGGAAGCTGAGCTTAGGAAAAAAGAAATGGTTTGTACCCACCACTGATACTAATACTCTTTAGATTTATGTGCTTGATATATATATATTCTCTTAAACTCAGGATATTAAGCGGAGAGAGGATGCTATTGCTAAATGTAAGCCAACACACAACAACTTGATGACCCTTTTTTTGTAATACTTCTCTGCAACTGTAGTGGTGGATAAATATAGCTAACAGTTCTCATCACATTATGTTGCAGCTGGTGTTCAGATAGATGACAAAAACTGGCCGCCCTTTTTCCCAATCATACACCATGACATTGCTAACGAGATACCAGTTCATGCACAAAAGCTGCAGTACCTAGCGTTTGCTAGTTGGTTAGGTAAGTCTAATTTGGTTTGTATTTTTCTGTGAAATGATTCTACTGCGTTGATCTGACGGGGGATTGTATTATACTACTGGCTTCTAGGTATAGTTTTGTGTCTGGTATTCAATGTGATTGCAACCATGGTCTGCTGGATTAAAGGCGGAGGTGAGTTTCACACTACTAATATATTTATCTTCTAATGGTAATGAAGTTCCTATTGAATTTAGCTGAAGTTGAACTAATGATGGTTTTAATGTGTTAATGATAGGTGTAAAGATCTTTTTCCTTGCCACAATATATGCGCTGATGGGATGTCCACTTTCTTATGTTGTTTGGTACAGGCCTCTTTACCGGGCCATGAGGTAACATTCCACTCCTTTAAACTTGTTTTCTTCCATTGGTTTTAGTACATTTGCATATTAACGGGGCAGTATATATAATAACTGTTATACTTTTTACGACCTTGTAGGACTGACAGCGCTTTGAAGTTTGGTTGGTTTTTCTTCACCTACTGGTTAAGTCATGAAAACTTCGTCATATCTAAATTTTGTTCCGTACCTATAAGCAGCTGTAGTTTCCATTTCCCTTATGATTGACCTTTTCTCTTGACAGATTCACATTGGCTTCTGCATCGTTGCTGCCATTGCCCCGCCAATTTTTTTCCAGGGAAGATCATTAACGTAAGTCTTCCTATCCTAGCCAACCATTCTCTTTGCGCTTGAGCTTTCTTTTGCTTCTTATATAGTTGATTAGTCTCATGGTTTTTTTTGTTAAACTTCTAAATTGTTTGATCGATTTGGGAAATAAATGTAAACTTAAGAATGATTACTATAATGTCTCTTTGAACTTTGTTTATTCTAACTGTGTTTCAACTTTGTAAAACATTTTTGGATAGAGAAGCCTTTCAACCATCAAATTAGTCCTCTATCTGATAATGCTTTAGAAGATTCCGCGTCTCTTTATGTTTTATTGCGTTGGGAACTTAGGATAACTCTGTTCACATTCTATGTCTTTGATCAACAGGGGTGTGCTTGCAGCAGTTGATGTCATCTCAGACACTTTATTAGCCGGGGTACATCCATTTTATAATATGTTCGCGAAGTATATGTTTATGTTCACCTTGAAGAAAGCCTAAATGATAGCTAAGCTAAATTTGAGCCTAATGAATGAATGCAGATCTTCTACTTTATCGGCTTTGGTCTCTTCTGCTTGGAATCACTTCTGAGTCTATGGGTTCTTCAGGTAACACTCCATGGATTCTTTAACAACTGTTTAGCCGTGAAGGGGTTTGCAAATTATAAACAGCCAACATCTGAATTAATCGTGTGTTCTTGTTGTGGGTTTGCAGAAAATTTACCTCTACTTTAGGGGGAACAAGTGAAAAAGAAGGGATACAGGATGATGGTAAATTTCCCTTTAGATAAAAAGGTTTGAAAATATATCTATTATGATGTAATTACCATTTGATGCGGCGTTGTGTTGAGGTAAATTTCTTTGGTTACTATATTAGCAAGAGAGAGTGGAGTTTGTTCGGCCATTTGTGTGGGCTATATTAGCAACTAAGAGTGGGCTTTTTTTCTTCAGTATCTTCTTATCTGTTAACACAATATCGTCTCCGAACATTTGAACTTTTTTCCTTGACGAAGTGACCTATTAAGACAAACTTAGCCATAAGCTAATGCTAGTCACTCGTTTTGCTCTGAATGCTAATTGCAAAAACACAAAGGTGGATGCTATTTCTTTAAATAACACCCCGATTCTAGATTTTTTTACAAAATACAATGTTGAATAGTTTATTTACTTGTTTCCTTTTTTTGTGTAAACGAAGTTTATTTACTTG
The DNA here is from genome assembly GCA_905132765.1 of Moricandia arvensis. Lineage (NCBI taxonomy): Eukaryota > Viridiplantae > Streptophyta > Magnoliopsida > Brassicales > Brassicaceae > Moricandia > Moricandia arvensis. The sequence goes on along the minus strand of CAJHQP010000768.1, from coordinate 151,850 downwards.
TTTAAGTCTCCTATTTTGTATATATACCTAGTTGACCCTTTATATTGTTCATACTTGAAATTACAACGCATGGTGAAATTGAAATTCATGCGTATTAAAAAATTTGTGATGGTGCCAGTTAACTATCCTTGTTAACTGGGTGGTTCAAAGGCTTCAAAGACCTTTTTAAGGGCCTTAAGGCGAAAGGGAAGGCTTTGGTGTGTTACTCTTTTGGTCCTGGGGAACAAATCAGTAAGAAAAACAAAAGTTGTTCAAAGACATTAAGATTCGAAGCTAAAAGGGATATTATACGGGACGTGCCAATGGGGACCCACATGATACAATCCCTCATTCAACTTCACACCTTAAACACCTAATCCCCATCGCTCCAATTAGAGTCTTACACGTGTATTCAAATATCCGAACTCCTAAAAAAATTAGCAAATATCCACCATGTGTCTCTCCATGCCGTTTTATCACTTTCATCGGCAACTCCACTCTCTTTGAAACTTCAATATCCAACGATCATTTTAACTTAAATACTTCAAAACAAATACACCATTATACAAATACTAAACTTAACACATACCAAAAGAATCATGTAACTGACGATACATGTTGCTAGCTTTTCTGAGGCTAGAAATGTTTTACTTATCAACAATTATCTTAATAGAGGTACTATTAACTTATCAAAAACAAACATCACAAATACTTGAGGAAATGAAACACATGAGCCACTCATTAGACACCACATCAGATTAAAACATAACTCATTTGCCACTTGTTTCCTAATAGAGACCCATTTGCCTCCTCTCATTTGTTTCCACATCTTTTACATCACCACACAAAATAACCCATAACCCATACTTCTATCATTCTATCCTAATCCTCATCACTCAACCAAATCTCCCAAAACAAAAAAAAATAGAGAGCTTAGGTGGGGAAGAATAGGAAGAGGAACCAAACATCAACAACAATGGCTGTCTCAACAATCTACTCAACACAAGCTCTCAACTCAACTCACTTCTTTACCTCTTCCCCTTCCTCCTCTAAACAAGTCTTCTTCTACCGTCGTCAAACCACCCGTAGATACAACACAACCATCACTTGCGCCGCACAACAAACCGTCGTGATCGGACTCGCTGCCGACTCCGGATGCGGCAAAAGCACCTTCATGCGGAGGCTGACAAGTGTCTTCGGTGGTGCCGCAGAGCCACCAAAGGGAGGGAACCCTGACTCCAACACACTCATCAGTGACATGACCACTGTCATCTGTCTCGACGATTACCATTCCTTAGACAGGACCGGTCGCAAAGAGAAAGGAGTCACTGCTTTGGACCCACGCGCCAATGACTTTGATCTCATGTATGAGCAAGTCAAAGCTCTTAAGAGTGGCATCCCCGTCGAGAAACCCATTTATAATCACGTCACTGGACTTCTTGACGCTCCTGAGCTTATTCAGCCCCCCAAGATTCTCGTCATCGAAGGTCTTCACCCTATGTAAGTTGGCCACTCATTACTCTGTTTTGTCTCTCGGACAAGCTTCAAGAGTCTGGAAGTCTTTTAGTTTCTTGTCGGAACTTGGATGGTAAATAATCTTGGATTCAGAATTTAGATAAGAATATAATGAATATTTGAACCTTTTGCATGGAGTCTTATATGATGACATTATATTCGCATAATGAAGTCTAATAGTTTTGGTCATCTAATATTTTTATAATAATGTATTTATCTACATGTGAAGGTTTGATGAGAGGGTAAGAGACTTATTGGACTTCAGTATCTACCTAGACATTAGTAATGAGGTCAAATTCGCTTGGAAAATCCAGGTGTAGTTTCTTTATCTATTTCATCTTCATATATACATTTCATTCGACCGTGACGATGTATCATATCAACCGAGTCTATGTCACACAGAGGGACATGGCTGAAAGAGGTCACAGCTTAGAGAGCATCAAAGCGAGTATCGAAGCACGAAAGCCTGACTTCGATGCATTCATTGGTAAAAACTCATATCAAGTCTTCATTTCCTTAAACATTTTGTTGATAATGATGTTTAAATGGTTTATGCAGACCCACAAAAGCAGTACGCGGACGCAGTCATAGAAGTGCTCCCAACACAGCTGATTCCAGATGACAATGAAGGCAAAGTGTTACGAGTTAGACTGATAATGAAAGAAGGTGTTAAGTACTTCAGCCCGGTTTACCTATTCGATGAAGGTTCAACCATCTCGTGGATCCCTTGTGGTCGCAAACTCACCTGCTCCTACCCTGGCATCAAGTTCAACTACGCACCTGATTCCTACTTCGACCATGAGGTACATTGGTTGATATTGCAGACTGAGTATATAGTTCCTGGTTTGAGCATTTTGTTCTCTCTGTTTCAGGTTTCGGTTGTGGAGATGGACGGGCAATTCGATAGACTGGACGAGCTGATATACGTGGAGAGCCATCTGAGCAACCTCTCGACCAAATTCTACGGTGAAGTCACTCAACAAATGCTCAAACATGCTGACTTCCCTGGTAGCAACAATGGGACTGGACTTTTCCAGACCATTGTTGGGTTGAAGATCAGAGACCTCTATGAGCAGCTCATCGCCAACAAAGCAACTGCTCCTGCAGAAGCTGCTAAAGCCTAAAACAAATTAGAACCCCATCGTCAATAAACCCATTTGCAGTTTCTTCTTTCTTTCTTTCTTGATGGATTTTCATGGCGAAAAAGACAGTCCTGCTTGGTTTGTACTTTGTACTTTATAAAGAAATATCTGTAATGTAGAGAAGTTAATAGCAGAGCAATAATTAAAATACAATCCATCTCAAGTTCCCTTCTTGAAGGCATCAAACCTCTCTAAGCAAAAGAAGGAAAGGTTTCTTCCTATTGATCATATACTCATGTTTGAATCTTAAATAGACAAATATCGATTTGAGTTACAAAATGCACAGTTAAGAACTTCCTTACTGAACCATATAATAAGAAAGCATACAACTCAGTAGTAACGTCTCATTCTTTTGAAAACCCACCAACTATTACTTTGGGTACCAAAACATGCCTTTGATGCCTTCTGGATCAGCCTCAAACCCCAAGTTCTGATAGAAATCCACAACTGCATGACAATATCAATAACTAAGAAAGAACAATTCTTGATTACAAATGTTTGTAGCATATGGTGATTTGATATTATATTATTACCTTGACTATCTGCAAAAAGGGATATATTACCAATATCTCTCTGAAGAAGAGCCCTTACAAGCTTTTCCACAAGAGCTTTACCAAGCCCTTGACCCTAAAAACCAAAAAGAAACACTTACTTAACATCAACACACAAAAGAGTTCCAAAAAAACTAGTTCTTTGTTTTGCTTACCTGATACTCAGGATCAACAAGAACATCCCAAATTGTAGCATTAAAGGCATGATCTGACGTCGCACGAGCCATTCCAATAAGCTTCTTATTCTGCTGCTGCTGCTGCTGCTCATTATCGCCTTCTGTGTCAAATAACTTCTCCAAAATCCGCTAAGATATTCATCAAAAACATCTGAAGAATGAAGAAACAAGGTTTACTTGAATGAAGCACCTGATGATGATGATGATGATGACTTCAAGACAGAATGCAATGTAGCAACCATATAACTATTCTTCAAAGCTGCTGCTAGTTTCGTTAGTGGTCTCCGAGGCCATCCCACCTATTCTTTATATATCCAAAATGAAACCTTTTCTTTTTGTAGTAACATCAAGAAGAAAAGAGTAGTTTTTATACTAACCTTGTCACAAAGGGTTTGAAGATCATAGACATCAATTTCACCACCAGATGAAAATATGATCTCTTCAACAAAACCATCTTCAAGAGTTCTCTCAACCAAAGTAAACTCAACAGGAAGTAATGGTTCTGTGTCTTCTTCTTCGAGTGTAGAAGGTGGTTCCACAAGTTGGGTCGTGTTATTATTCTTCACAAACCTGAATCAATCAATGAAGCATTTTCAATGTATGAGCAATAGTTTCAAATTGGGCAGGAAAGTATGAATCTTTTGGAAGTACCCAGATCGAATAGACTCCCAGAAATTAGCTCTGAGACGTAAAGTCTTCAACTTTCTGCTTCCTCCTGAAGTCACCACCACAGAGTCGTAAACAAATTGAAGCATAAGAGTTTAGAGTTAGATCCTAGCGAAGGAAAGCATAAAAGTACCATGGGGAATTGGATAAGTGGATTTGGAGAGGGAGAGAGACTGATTCGATGGATATGAATTAGAATTGAAGGAAGCTTGAGGAAGGCTACAACAAGAGTAAGAAGAACAAGAAGACGAAGAAGATGAAGTTGGGATTAGTATCATTTTTTTTTGTTTTTGTGGTTGTGTATAATTCAGACAAGACTGAGAGATAGTTTGGTAACTCTTTAGCTTTACGCCTTCCGTTTGAAGCTTTGGGCTCTCTCGTCATCCTCTTTTCTTATTTTACGCTTTTGCCCTCTCAGTATTTTGTGAATTTTGATATTTTTAAAACATATTATCTTGTTTTATCAAAAGACTGAAAATTGAATGTATAATTTCTAAATTAGAAAATATTAAAAATTTCACTCATTTGAAAAATGTAACTGAGAATTTGAGAATTTTTTTTGTCTCAGTTAAAAAAATTAAATTTACATAATTTGTTTACAGTACAAATTCACAACATATACAATAGAGAATGAAAAATTAATGATGCAACATACAAACCAAACTGCTCCCACATTACATTGAAGTAACTCGCCCTCTCAGGCCACCAATCGTGTGTTGCCACGTCATTACTTCTCAGCCAACGACTGCCAGCAAACTCTGTCGGACGGCAGGGACAGAACAGAGTAACGATCCAAAGATTCCAGTGAGAGCATAAGCAATTGCGCAGAAGGGAAGGGCCTCTGGCTCCTTAGCCGACAAAGCTGCTGTTCCAAGTCCATGAGCACTGTCCATGCAAATAAATTGAATAATGTTAACAGCTATTGCCTCATTTTGATTTAAAATGTAAAACATAATTTGGTGATGTCCATTTGTCCATATAGATTTTAAATGGACAAAAAACCATAGACCATTGGACAATGGGCGTTAATGGATTTGGATTATATGGACATGGTCCACCCAATGGTCACAAAAAGTTAAGGTTTCAAAAAATTTGTCATTTCATCTCTATCAAAATCAAAAGTGTTTTCGTCAAATCGAGTTTTCCGTTAAAATCACAAAACTCGAATTTTCCCGCCAAAATCACAAAATCAAAATCTTCCACCAAAAACGCAAAACCGAAATTTCTCGTCAAATCGTAAAACCAAGATTTTTCGCCAAAATCACAAAACCAAAATTTCCCGCCAAAATCAGAAAAATTGAGATTTCCCGCCAAAATCGGAAAACCGAGATTTCCCGCCAAAATTGGAAAACTGTGATTTCCCGCCAAAATCGCAAAATCGAGATTTTTCGCCAAAATCGCAAAACCGAGATTTTTCGCCAAAATCGCAAAACCGAGATTTTTCGCCAAAATCGCTAAAGAGGTCACCTTGAAGCAGTTGCGATCCCACGAGCAATAGGATCATTTAAACGCAGTTTGTCAAGAACAACTTGTACAAAGTTAGCTCCTATCAGACCAGTCACAACCACTACAGCTGCTGTAAGAGACGAATTGGTCCCTGAAAAACCTCCAAGATTTTCGTTAGTAAATGTTACCTGCGGAGGAGAAGAATAGCAATTATACCTTCAAAGAGTGATACAATGCTAAGTGCTAACGCAACCGTGATGCAGCGAGGCAGGATTGAAACCGTTAAAGATGGTTCTAAACCAACTAAACGTCCAACAAGAGCGGTTGAATAGAGCGAGAATACCGTTGAAACAATCACAGACGTAAAGATCTCAGCCGCGTGCCGTTTCACAAGCTGAGGCAAAACCAAAGAGACTGTTAACAGATTTTCTAAAAGAAAAAAAAAACAAGAACAAGTTTGTTTGTTACCTTTCTCTGTTTGAACATGGAGAAAGCGAAAGAGAGAATGACAGAGCCAAGAAAACCCATTAATATGTCACCAGCACCTGGATCCGATGCTACTTTTGTAAGGTAGTTTCCTGTCACCATTTCAAGATTTTAGTTTCTGTTATTGATCTTTTGTTTCTCTCTAGTTTTGTGTGTGAGTTTTTTTACCTAAAACAGGATCAAGTCCAGATCCTGAAGCATACCCAAAAGCTAGAGCCGCGAGTAGTGCAGATAAAGCGCAGCAGATTATCGGATGAAATACTTTCTTGACAGAAGATGGCAATCTAGACAAGACAATGACAATAACATCATGCTAGAGACTTGAAACTTGAGGAGTGAGTCAGAATTATACCCGGTGCCGACAATGTAACCAAGAACAGTAGAAGAAAGAAGGAAAGGGAGACAAGTCCTAGCACTTGTCCCTAACGAAGTAGGGTAAAACAGAGCACCAATGAACGAAGCAACAAAGATTCCACTCCAGCTCCATAGCTCAAGTGTTGAGAATGGAGAAGGTTTTGCCATTGGCTCAGCTTCCGTCATCTCGGTATTCACCATTTTTCTCACTGCTATAGCTGTGAACCCTGCTACACAAAGAGACGCCAACCATCCACCCGCTGTACAAGCATTTTATCAAACATTGAACATCAGATTAAGCATATAATATTAATACATAGCATTAGTATGAAAGGACCCTTGTCATTGTGTCAGAGGTCCCAGTTCGAGTGACCGCTGGGACCAAACTAATAATAAAAACTGTGGTTTTGGGACCTGGAGGATTAGAGATCCGGTTCAAACCTCCTGGTAATCCAAAAAAGTACCAAAAGAACAAGAGATTATGATTATACCTATAATGTAGCAGATTTTGAGGCCTGAAGCAGCGGGAATATCTCTGACGGAAAGAGGGAGAACCACAAGAGAAGGAACGTAGAACAAAGGAAGCCATCTCTGGATGAACAGAAACGCAGGCTCGAAGAAGTTCATCATACCTGTTGCAGCAGCGGGGACAACGGAGTCTAATATCATAAGAACAGAGAAAATACAGAACATTCCCAAACAAAGCGCTTGGGAACTTGATGGAGGCTGCTACAAAAGCCTTTTTCAAGAACTGGTCTGCCGCAAGTATGATCCCAAGCGACACCAACAAGTGCGCTATGGCCAGCACCTGTTACATAAGCAACGAGGTTAAAACCTACCGTGGTCAACAAGCATCATAAAATCTTTAACCTTTAAGCTTACGTTACTAGAGATCGTTGATGTGTTCCCTGTCCCTGCACCATCCACGGCCTGCACTGAGAGTTTTCTCCCAAAAGTCATCTCTCGAGAACCTACTTGCAGAAACTTACTCCTTTGTCCATCTAGTTTAACACATTTCGAGAAATGTAGCTTATGGAGTCCATTGGATTCGAAAGTGTTCCCATTGTTTGACTGGAATCGGATCTTGAGACGAGAATGTTGGTTTCTTGCTGAAGAAAGAGCTAAAGGAGAGAACAGAGGAGCGGTTAAAGGAGTAGCCATGGAAGTGGAGACGGCTTGGATTTGATTCTGCAAGACCACACATCATAGTCTTCTTCATCTTTTTTAATTCAATGATGGGAACTGGATGACAAAAACTTGTATGGACGAGACAGAAAGTTATCAAGAAAAGATGAGATACTTTTGTCTCTCTTTCCTTCCCGGGTTAGGTTTTTCTGTTAAGAAATATCTACATTAATTAAATAAATGAATATTAAAGCATTTGCAAATAATCAAAACATTCATATTCACTCACTGTAAACCAAGTTTTACAATTAACAAGAGAATAAAACTGAAAGTCGATGACAATACAATAACACACTAAAACCAATCTCCTAGCACCAATAAAAGCCTAGACCATTTAATTAAATTTTAAACGACTAGTTATACAAGTAACACTCATATAAGACACACCCTTTTGTTTGTCAATTGTTGTAACGGTATCCACCATGCTCCTCATACCGATGAGTCTCGTAATGGTACTCATACTGAGACGATGACTGCTCATAAGCTGAGGCGTAATGCGAAGAAGGGGAAGATGGATTGTAGACTTCATGATGATGATGATAATGGGAAGGAGTACCGAGCTCAGTCACAGGACTAGACGACTGTGTTTCATGTTTGTCCACTCTTACCTCCGTTGTCTCCTTCTGGTGCCTCTCATCTTCTTCATCTAATTCTTTGTCGAATGAAAGGAAGATCGGGTGTAAGTAGGCATCTGCAAGATCAGCTTTCATGTTCAACTCCGGTTCTGTCTCCTTCTCCAGCTTGTCCTTTGCCATTGCGTCCTGCAGTAAGAGACCAATGATGATAAACACATGTTTTTTTGTAAGAAAGCTTTTGGGTTATGAAGTTCCCTTGAGAAGATTGGGTCCTTACCTCGAGGGGGTACTTTCCGAAGGCGGGTTCGAAGCGGTGTTTGCAGTACTTGTGGAAAGAAAGTGTGAGAATGGGCAAGATGATAAGCAATGGCGTGGAGTTAGCTGCCTTTTTAGAAGTCAAGAGTCCCATTAGCAGAAGCTGAGATATCAACAAGCTAGCTATTATCCTGCCATGAACGTGAGGCCAGAACGCTCCACAGCTCTCATATTGTTGGTTGTAAACATTGATTATCTGCAAGGAAAGCATCATCAAGAAAAGATAAAACCTCAAGAATGCCACTGGTGATATGAGTCTTTAAACCGAACCTGATGGCGATAGACCAAGTAAGCAAACGCGAAGAACACACAAATGAAGGGAAGGAGAATGGGAGTAACAACAGCGTAGACAATCCCCAAGAGGAAGTAGAGCTGGAGAGATGGGAGAGTCTCCTTGAAATCGACAAAGCCAGGGTCCATTGCCATCTCTCTATCTCGGTCTGTCTTCACAATAAACATGTTCTTCAAATGGAAGATCACTAAGGGCTTTATCCGGAGAATCTCACCCGCAATACCAGCCCACCCGTCTACCATTATGTACGTGATGAAGAAGGTAGCTTTCATAGGTATGGAGACCCCAATGGTTCGAGGAATCCTGTGCAAAGGCATTTTTTAAGTTAGAATCTTTTGGAGAGAGTCAAAAAGAGGTTAAAGGTTGCTTACTGAGTTGGTGATTGGTGAAGGAAAGAGTCAAGCTGCTCAAACGCGGTTCCTGCGATGATACTTCCCAAGAACACATTTACTAACATGAAGTAATAGTATTTTGCTGCTGCTCTACGCTCAAGGGTAGATAAAGCAATGTAACCCTCAATCTTCGACATGATTAGCAATACTGTCGGGAGGATCCACAAGAAAATCTTTAAAGCAAGACCAGGTAGAAAACCTTGCAAGAATGACTTAACAAAGTCCCTGCAATGAAAAAAAACAAGAAGATGGAGTCATTCAAGGGTCTAAGTACACCAGAGATAGGTTGCTTTGACTTACAGTCTAGTGACAGGTCTGAGGAAAGGTGCAACTCTATCAAGACCTTCTAAATTGGCAAGAGATTGCACGAAAGCGATAGGAATCATGTAGAAGAAGACCAATGCAAAGACTGAGACACCAATTATGAGTTTCCTGATGGTCAAAGAGATGAAAGGTATAGAAAGGTTTTGCCAGTATATATCACGAGGCTCTGGAGCGCTACTCGTTAACCACAACGTAGGATTCTTGCTCTGCTGTGTCTGTGCGCAAACAGCAGCTCCCCATCGTGAATCAAACGACACAAACGCAACGGGAAGCATCAGTTTTGAGTCTTTTAGAACTTTTTGGCGCTCCAAAGACATCTGTATCAACATCAGCGTGTCCAAATGAGGTTAAAGTTTGTGTCAGCTGTAATGAAAAGCAAAGGAATCTCTCTTACAGTGTGGTCAAAGTCCTTGATTTGTTGTTGGTAGTACTCAATGGAGTCAACTTTTTTACCCCATAGACCAAGAAACCCTGTCTGGAGAAGACAGAAGACGCTTGTCGCAATCAAACATCATATCATCTAAAAAAGGACTAAAGAAAATGGCGTGGAGAGACTAACTCTGCAAGTAGGCCTCTTATGAGGATTGCGTTCATGCTTGAGCACATAATAGTCATACCAGTGTTGCAGCCTCTCTCTTTGCTTCACCAGCTTTGCGTACTTGTTCGCGTTATAAACTGCCTGAAACAAGAAGATCCACAATCCATCAATCCAACTGATAATAACTAACGTAAGCGATTTTAGGACAAAGACATTACCTGATGACAGAGGTAATGCTCAGGGTGATTTGTCTTAAAGAACTGATCCACAGTGTCCGGAACTGAGTGTCCAGGCATGTCAGGGACGTTTCTGACAACAACCTGCAAAACAAAATCAAGCAATGTTATTAAGACACTCACTTATCGGTGTTAAAACTCTGAAGCTTTCACTTACAGTGAACTGCTCAGGACGCCTACGCTGTGAAGCTAGATACTGAAGACGCATTAGTGCAACAGTATTATACTCTCTGTAGAGCATGAAACATGCCCAAAACGTGAAAAGGTACTCTACTCCAATGTGGAAGAAGAACCTAAACACACACACACACACACATAAAGATGTTAATCTCATTGATTATTTATTAGCACTAAAGCTTCACTTTTGAAAATTCAGAACTAAGCTCTCACTTTGAGGATTCAGGCTGGACATTTGATATGGAGAGCTTATCAATGTCGCTGACGACGAGTTCCTTCTTCAAGAAGAAGAGTGTTCCACTTGATACATTCACTGGAACAAGAACAGCGAGCGCTAGTACCATGGCTGGAGCAAAGATCTTCAACCTGCCAAACACCAACATAGAAAAAACATATTTATAGGAAAAAAACTTATGGATTTTAAGTTTTAACTAATGCAGATTCTCTCGTTATCAATTTCAACAACTCTTGTTTTTTTTGTTTTGAGAAAGGGCTTTTATTAATTTCAATTTCAAAACTTTCCAGGAAAAAAAAGGAATATTTAAAAAGTGACTTTCTCAGGAAACACGCATTGAAACAGTGACAACAAACGAAGCTTCGATTTTTGCATTTGTCTTTGTGGAATACAGAGCAGACAAATCTGAAACTTAGCTGTGTTTTGTAATAACATGTTCTGTAAGATTAAAGTACAAATATTCCTGACGATTTAATGATTATTCTAAATCGTGAAATTCGGTATTATGTCACATGGAGAAACTCGTTCTTGGAGATTACAATCACGGGAATCCCCAAGAAAAACCAGAATTTTCTCGGAAATTATGATATTTTCTCGAGAATTCAACAATATCTCATAGAGATTAGACTTATACATACCATAAGAAAGCCTAAATAAAAATAAAATAACTATTTGTGAAAAGAAAAACAAATAAAGTTTCTCTTTTTAACGGAAAAGTTTATACTTTTTATTTCTTTCATTTTCTCGAGAAATTGACATCTCTCAAGATTGCCAAAAAAAGATGAAGAACAAGAAGTTACCCGAGAGTGTAAATCCTGAGGAAGACAGCAGAATCGAAACCAGCGTGGCGAATGATCTCAGATTCACTCATTTTCATGGCTTGAGGCATCCAATTAAGAAAAGTGAAGTAAGTTTTGTAGTTGAGGTTTACGAACTTTCCGACAAGGTTTCCGTCGGAGCGACGGGGACTGTTTCTGTCTCCGGAGAGATACCATTTGGGGAAGTAGACTCTGTCGTTGATGGGTTGGATTCTTAGAACAGCGAATGCTATTAGAAACATGAAGGCACCAAAGAGGTTTATCAGAGCTGAGACTCCTATGTCCTCTAGAGTCGCCATTGATGAAAAGCACCAGAGAAGAGAGAGAAGAGAGAAGAGAAGAGATTTTTGATGAAAGAGTGGCGTGAAGGAGAAAGAGAATAGATAATATCGAAGTCTAGGAGTTTCTTTCTTCTATTTCCAGTTATTTATTTTGCTTTTTAAGGTATGTAAATATTTTTCTTTTATCCTTTCATTAATGATATATCCATAAGAGACCATATAATATACGTTTGGGTGATGTTTAGTACTAGTATTTATCAGTGTGTTAGTTTTGGGAAATATATTATTACCCATAGTAGAATATTACAAGAAATTAAAACCTTCATTAAATGAAAAGAGTAGAAATTAGAATCTTACAAATGTAGGAAAACCTTATTTTGTCCGTTGAAGTTGTTCCTCAAAATGACTCCTCTTCCGATCAAATATTGGTTTAATCATACGTGTAGATGACAAAAAAGAAGAAATCTGTATTTTCATTTAAAATTTATGTTACAAGATATTTTTAATTGTGAATATATCAAGCATTTTCTTAAAGAAAACCTTCAAAATTCGTTCTTGCATTATTATGTTGTTAATATAAACTGGATTTTAAAGTATTGATAAATAAAGATAAAAACTTGGGTTTTGAATAATTCAGGAGTTAATTAGTAGTATAAATATTATATAGGAATAATGAACAAAGTAACTAGTTTTGAAAAATTTGTGACACAAATAGATAATTCTTTTTGGCATTACACATAACAATGAAATACCATTATGTTTATGCTATTGACATTGAATATATTATTTAAACAGAAATATAACTATTTCAAAGAATTTATTTTCCTTAACATTATAATAGTAATAATCATATATGGGAATGAAAATTGAGAAATGCAAAGTGAGTAAGGAGGAGCAAAAAAGAGAAGTGGAGAAGAAAAAGAAGGACGAGGAGGAAGAGGGAAAAGAAAAATAAAAAGAGGAGTTTGGAGGAAGAGGAGTGAGAGGAAGAAATGAATAATGAGAGGTGAAAAACAAGAAAAGGTGGTGAGTTAAAATGAGAAGGAAACCCGGGTTTATAGTTTAATATTAATTAATTTGAGAATAAAGCCGAATACTGTAAAATCATTTGGGTTCAAATTTTTGCCATTTGGAAATTAAATTTTGACATAGTAAGAAATATGAAATTGACATGTGGACCGAAAACATAGACTGTTAATACGTGGTTAATTTGAATTTATTTTGGTGGGAGCCAAAATATCGATATGTAATTCACAAAGGAAGAAGATAATATAGAGAACACGAAAATTATGAGAAAAAGCTTAGAGCTTTGGTCAAGTTAAAAGTCTAGACAAATCAATTCATGTCAAATTCTTTCTAATCATATGTTTAAGTATAGTGTTTCATTTGAAGGGTTTTTTTTGTCGACTAAGTTTCATTAACTTTAGCTCAATAGCTTAATTACAACAAAGTCGAGCTCTTAAAATGCCTAATATACAATAGATTACAAAGTAAACCGAATAAGCTTTATAACAAAGCCACATGTTCGATGTCTAATGCACATCTGAAACACGTTTTGTGCCATGTGGTCGTCATGTAGCAAAACTCAGCTCCACTGTTTCGACGCACCTCCCCATAAAACTCCTCCGTAGCTGATCTACTCCAAATCTTGATGCCTTGTTTTGATGATGACCATCCTCGACTTTGTTCTTAGCAGTTACTCCGATTTCGCTTTTTTCTCCAAATCAAACTTCATCCTCTTGTTATGAAGAGTGCACTCCCGTCTCCGAACTTGATTTAACCGGAGATCTACTTCCCTGCTAAAGACTGACAATATAAGTAAGTGCGATATTACCTTCACCAACATGAGAATTCCGATTGAGCAGAGATAGAACATGGATATAGAAGATGAAGAATCAAAGAGGACCACCATAGATGAACTTCTGAACGATTAGAACAAAAAACTTTATTTAAATCAAACCCAATTGAAGAAGAAAAAGAATAAAAACACAAAGGACAACTTCGATTATGGTTGATCAACACCACACAAAATCGCCACAACAAAAGAGGAAATCGCTTCAGCGAACAAAAAGTTCGATCTGTTATAGATCGAAAGTATTATACAAACCAAATCTACCAGGTCTATGAATTTATCAGGTCTCGTGTTTTTCATTTTACGATGAATTTACTAGGTTCCATGTTTCTATATTATGACTACGTTACGATGAACATGTTTTACGATGAATTTACCAGGTCTCATATTTCTGTATTACGACGACGTTACGAAGAACATATTTACAATGAATTTACCAGGTCTTGTGTTTTTAATATGAAGACTTTGATAGGTCATGTGTTTCTTTAATACAACGATGTTACAACGAACATGTTTTACGGCAAATTTAATAGGTCCCTTGTTTTTGTATTACGACGACCTTACGAGCATTGTATTTGAATCCCTATACTCTATAAATCCCTAAACCCCCAATTCCCTTAATAATATCCCTAAATCTCAAATTCCTTAACATTTTCCCTTTAACCCCCATTTTCTCTTAAACCCTAAACCCCAAGTCCCTTATCCTGTTAACATGTATCATAATCCGACAACTCACTCATTCATTAATTAAGACTGAAATTCAATTATATATATAAAAAAATTATTTGAACATATTACATCATTCAGATTCATCATCTGTGTTATCATCAACACTACACTGATCATCACTTCCATCAAAATCGTCTTCACCTGCTTCATCTGTCATATCGTCGAGAAGATCCTAATATTCACAGTTATATGAGTCAATAAGAAGGATCTCATCAGTTTTTTGTTCGGGTACCTAGATTTCATTGATACACTATTCTTGTTATAAAGGTAGTGATTCTTCACCGACTATTCAACCACGAAGTGTAACTTTGATAGAAGATAACCAATTTATTCCAGAATCTTTGAGCCGAGGGTATGAAATGAATCTAACTTGATTTGCTTGCGAAGCTAATATGAAAGGCTCAGATTTGTTGTATTTTTGTCCAAAATTGATATCAACAACATCAAATTTGTTAAACTAAGCACTTCTATTGACGACGGGGTCAGACCATTCACATTTAAAGAGAATGTATATCAGCTTCACTAACTCCAGAAATTCCACTTCAATAATCTTCTGCAAGATTTTGTAGAAACCTATTTCACCTTCACAAATATTCCATAATTACTTGTTTCCCAACGTCACATATACTCGTATGCATGAAAAGTAAAGCCTTGTGTGAAATACATAAGTCATGTGGCAGGACCTTGAACCAATTCGTTAAATCATGTGAGATAAAATATGGATCGTCATGATCAACCAAGAGAAGTAAACACAACATCAAAATTCATATTATATTAAATATCGAGATGTATGGACTTAAAATTTGAGGGAGATATATAGTACATGAGTAATCAACCACTTAACAAAGTGTTGATCTTTTTGTTTGTTCAATTCAGTTGTAAATATTTCTGGTATAATTTCTTCAATTTTAGTAGCAATTAAGCTACAAATTCATATTTTATAATTAATCGGTTCGATATATGTATATATATATATATATATAAATTATGCATATTACCTTTCAAATGAACGCATCAATTTATCCTCATATTTGAGAAAAATATAAGTGTGGGCATTATGGTTGTCTTCTTGACTGGACCACCATACCTCTTTCAATTTCTAACCCAACCATCTAATTTGACAGAAAATGTCAGAAACACGGTCAACTGCATAGGTTGGTGCGATCCCATCATCATTATATCTTTTTGGAGCTCTTTTCAAGGTACGTACTTTTGGTGCAAAACAGTACAATGTAAAATGAGATGTTTCTTCTATGAAATATCCAGCAACTATGGAACCTTCCACCTTTGAAAGATTATAGATTTTCCTTTCAAATGATTCGAGAAAATTTCACCAAGTAATATCTCATACAGAAGGTGGAATGTGAGATGTTTCATGACATAAAAAATCAAATGATATATTTTTTCCAAGTAGACAATAAAATCAGAATGTTTCATGAAGTTTTTGGATGACATCTTCATTTAAAGTATGTGTACTCATATCTTTGAAAAATGCTCTAGTGGATGCTTTGGACCAGGGACTTATATTCTCATGAATAGAAGTTCTCGATCTATGCACATCTTCGATGGCAGGTCGTATAGCGTAAGAATGACTAGACATAATGAATATTATCTTCCAAACATTCCAAATGGACTAAATCCATCTGTGCATAAACCAATATAAACATTTCAAATATTTCTAACGAAATCTGGGTGTATAGTATTGAAATATTTTCACGCTCTTGCATCTGAAGAAAAAATGACCTCTCCATCCGTCTGGACATGTTCAACATGTCATCTCATCGCTCTTCGTCCGCCTGGACATGTTCAACATGTTATCTCATCGCTCCATCAGTCCTCTCGGATTGATGTAATTTTCAACCTATATATAATTGGTAGGTACCACATCGTTTGGTACGGTATCCTAATATGTCCATGTCCTTGCGGTTTGAGATCATGGCTTTTTGCAGAAGTGACACTCTAGAAGCTTCTCATCGTCTCTCCAGTATATCATGCAATTGTCGATGCAAACATCTATCATCTCCGAAGGCACCCAAGATTATAAATCAATTTTTGAATCTCATAATAAGAATCAGCTGACACATTGTCTTTTGACAAATACTCTTTAAAACACTTTTGCCCATGCATCTATGCAATACTCAGGTAAATTATGATCAGATTCAATATTCATCATCCTAGTTGATAGAAACAATTTAGAGAAACATTCTTTACAGTCATTGTAGATTAATTGATTCGCATCATCTAACATTCCATAAAAAATTTTGACATCCAAGTTAAGTTCTTCAACATTCCTAACTTTATCAGCTATTGTTGCAGCAATTTCTAAAAATGCATCTGTAACCATATTGTGAACCCTATCATGATCTACTTATTTGCTCTTCCTGATGGTAACGATTTTCATTAGCAAATAAATCGCTTCTTCACTATTACCAGCTGCATTTTAACATTACTATTACTACTATTAACCTTATTTCTACCGTGATACTCTCTATGTTGAAACCAAATATACTATTATGGTATAAAACTTTGATTTACTAAAAACTTCATATAGTTTTATTATGGGCAAATTTTGTATTTTTGCACTTATGACAAAGATATAATTTCTAACCACTTTCCTGCATCATTGGTATACAACCAGCTTGGTAAATGAATGTCAAATGGTAACAAATACTATGTGAACTTAACAAATGCTTAAATGGGTTAATCATTTACATTTTAATTAATTAATAAAAAATAATAATATTTTTTTAAAAATTTGCAGCTAGAGAGCATCGAACTTGGGTTCATCCAACCATAAGCTCAACCACTGTACCAAACCAGATTAGTGGTTGTATATATATAGTGTCTTTTATTTATCTCTAATATGTTTGATTCAAATATTTTCATCTATTTTGTGATCATCCAAACCAAAAAAAAAAATAATCTCTACATCATCTAAACATGTTCATATTCCTTGTTATGAGTTTTAGTTATCTAAAATTATTTCCGGAAAATATATAAATTATAAATAATTGTGTTTAATTAACTTAATTTTTTTAAATGAAAAAATTGAAAATATTTTTTTTTAAATCAAAAGGAATTTTAGAAAATTAGAAAGAAAATATGAAAAAATTATTATTAAAAGTTTGAATTTGAAAATATATAATTCAAAAGTATTAGAATATTTTTATTTTATTTTTATGCTCATATATTTGAAAAATTATTTATATTTATGTATCAATATTTATCTAAATAATTATTTCTATTTAAATAATCTATTAAAATTATTTAAATAAATAGTAAATATCTTTTTCAAATTATATGTTTCAAATTCAAGCTTGTTTATAATATTTTTGATTTTTTTCAAATTTGTTTTTCGTATTTTATTTTTAAATTTCGAAAATGCTTTTAGATTTTTATAATTCCTTTTTAAAACACAATAACAATAATGAAGTTACTTAAATGCAAATACTTAGAATTTATATATATATTTTTGAAATAATTCTAGATAGTTAGAAATTAATAACAAAGAATATGAACATAATTAGATGATGTAGGTATTATGTTTTTCTTGTTTTGTTTGGATGATGACAAAAGAGATAAAAATATCTGAATAAAACATATTCGATATATAGAAGATACAATATATAATACAGCAAGTAATCTGGTTTGGCACATTAGCTAAGCATATGGTTAGATATGATCTGAACCCAACTTCGCCCCTCTTGTCTACAGATTTTGAAAAGAACTTTTTATTTATTTATTAATTAATTAAAATATAAAAGCCATGTAAGCATCTATTAAATCTACACAAGGCCATGATTATTCTGGATCTCTTAGGGTGGGATTCTTAACTTATAATTTCACCTTTTTTTTTACATTTTTCGGCTAAGAGATGTTTCTTATGTCTCTTATTTAAAAGACGATTCTTAAGTTTTTTTAGTTAAAAGTTAAAAAACGCCTCTTAAAAAAGCTAAGAACCCTACTCTAAGAACCATAAAATAATCATGTCCTAAGCCTCGTTACCATTTGACTAACAGAGATACATTCAATGTATGGATAAACTTAAATATCTTTGTTCGTATATGAAATTTGAATATATTATGTGTTGATGTATGTTTTAGTACAAAATCCATGTATATGTACTGATCGGGACAACGATCCTCTGTTGATGTATGAATTGGTCGATTTCCCTAAATACTATCATTACTAAACATTCTTTTCTTTCACGTTTTAGATTTTCTTTTTGTGTTATGTGTTTCATTATGAAAAGAAACTACATATATATAGAATCTTTTTGAGATTGGTAGGTAAAAAAATAACAACTGATTTATAAAGAAATATTTTCCAAAACTTTTACATCTCTATAACAACTAAGTTACACAAAATTTGTTAGGTAAAACCCACTTAAAACATATTTCAACTTAAAATTTTGGTATACTCTAAAATCGTCGTTAAAAAATGTGTTATTAATTATTCATCGTAAAAGAGTACTTTACGACTTTTTACGATAAATATTTTTCTATCTCATACAATCCTCTTAAATTGACATGTATCATACGATAAATACGTTTCCTCGTCAAATTACAACGAATGAGTAATTCATCGTTAGTTTGTTGTTAAGTTACGTAAAAGTATTCATTGTAATCTTTACTCGTTATAGACATGTTTTTTTTATAATACTAGCGAGATGATGAAATTTTAAAGGGAAATATATGTATATAAGATACGGGGCGATGTAGTTTGTAAATATATTAATGCGCTCTCTCTTCTTGTATCATCTGAAGCTTAGAATTTTATAATATGGTGAGCGTCCAATTTATTATCATTAATAATAATTTAAAAATTGCGTAATACTAACATAATTATATGATTAATTTTATATTTCTTAATTTCTTATTATGATCTGTGCAGGACATCTTAGAACTCCTTTACATTTGATACTTTTTCGGCGGGGATTAGACACTTTTGTAGAAAAGGAAAACAATCGTCCAAATGAGTATGTTTATTAGTAACTTTAAATATAGACGACGAATTTGAAAGTTGTAAAAATAGAAAAGACAAACAATTAAGTTTGAACGCAACCTAATCTCGGGAAATTTTGATGTGTACCATATTATTGATATCACTTTTGATTTTTACATTCATTAAAAAAATATTTTTATAAATATTATTTTCAAAAGAGACAATTTTCTTTTAAATTAATTAGAATCTTAAATTTTACATTCTTAAACTCTACCCCACCCTACTTTACCCTTCAACTCTAAACCCTAAATCTTAATTTAATTAACCCAAAAATTAAAATTGTGTTTTCCTCTTATAAAATAAGATTAAAAGTAATTAAAGTAAACTTGAAAAATAATATTAAAAAGTGGTATTTTTGATAATTTCCCATTAATCTTCAAAAAGAAATATGTTATAGAAGAGAAAAAACATCCGTATAAATGAAATATGTGTAACAATTAAAAAAATACGTTATATCTTATATTCCCATTTTAAATTTAAAGCCGTTTACACATTAATATATATTTTCAAAGATACATTTGATTTATTTTGAACTTCTAAATGTCAATTTTTGCTTAAAATACATAATTTAACATCTATATTTTTTTTAAAACTCAGTTTATACTTCCTTTGGTTCATAAAAGGTACTATTTTGACATTTTTTTGTTATATTAAGAATATCAATTTACAATTAATGCAATTATATTAAGAATATCACTTTACATTTTTTTGTTATATTAAGAATATCAGTTTACATTTTTTTTGTTATATTAAGAATTTCATTTATCCCCAAAATTATTAGTTAAATAAATATAATTATTAATAACATAAACACATTCGAATCATTTTTAATTTTCGTGAAAAATGTTAAATGACATTCTTTATTAAATGAAGATAGTATAGTAAAATATTAAAGGTTACTAGTTTGCTTATGCAAACCTTCGCCTTGACAATCTATATTAATTAATTTTGAATCTTAGTGAGACAGCAGGTCGACCTTGTGTTGTGTGTTTAAAAGTTTCGCGACTAAATAATTTTCTTGAGGTTTATATAATGTTCCTTTGATGACATTTGTCGTGCTACAAACATTGAATATTATATTCTAATACTATTTTTTTATACATGCTTTCTTTCTATCTGCGAGTGTTCATAAGACACCTCTGCGATTTTTCATATAGTCACCTCCGTAAGGCAATACAACATGCATCATGAAGAAATGAGGACCAAAGCATTCATGCCACCAGTGTGCGATCATTCTTAGTTTGAAGGTGCTAAAATTACTTAAAAATGTATTAAGATGTCAAACGAGACGTCATGTGTCATTGATCTTTGTCAAAATCAAAAGTTTTTTGCCAATCGAGTTTTCATCGAAATCAAAAAACCCGAGTTTTTCCGTCAAAATCACAAATCAAAATCTCCCACCAAAATTGTAAAACCGAGATTTCTCGTCAAAGTCGTAAAACGAGATTTCTCACCAAAAGTGGCAAGACTAGATTTCACACAAATCACAATATCAAATCTTCCGCCAAAAATCGCAAAACCGAGAATTTCCTGCCCACAATCCGCAAAATTTAGAACTTTCCACCAAAATCACAATATTAAAATCTCTCCCAAATACACAAAACCAAATTTTTCTGCAAAAATAGCAAAACGAAATTTCCCACAAAAATTACAGAATAGGGATTTCTCGTGAAAATGCAAAACCGTGATTTCCTGCCAAAATCGCAAAATCAAGATTTTCTGCAAAAAACGCAATAAACGAGAATTTTTGCCAAAATTACAAAACAAAGATTTTTTTTGCCAAAATCACAAACCGATTTCTCGCAAAATCACAAAATCAATTCGATCAAAACTGCAAAATCGAATCGCTTAAATCGCAAAAAAGTCTTAACGACAATTTTCACGCCAAAAACCGATAAAACTAAAATTTTCCGCCAAATCTTATTTTTTTCTAGAAACCACAAAAAAAATTTCCAACTAAAATCACAGAATCTTGTTTATCCATCAATATGGTAAAAAATATATTATGATGTTTTAAAAATTTAAACGTTTTTATAGAAATTTTGAAATGTATCATGTTTACTTAAATGGTTTGTAATGAGACGTGCGTTCAGTTATATGAGGTCATTATTTCCTATATACACGGAGGAAAAAGGTCTGAGATGTCGTTGAATCATAATAAGACATGCAATAGCTGGTTTAACGATGTTACTTCAGTATTTCTTACATGAAAGGCACCTGTTAACTATTCATAAAATACAGATGTGTGTTTTGTCTTCTAGGTGAGTAAGTGGTCACGGAACGGAAGTATGATATTACTACTATTAGCTATATTTCTCAAAATATTTATTTTAATATGATTCAAATAGTATATTTTATTAGTTTTTGAAAATTTAGTGGTTATAGTTAATTATTATTAATATTGAACACTAAAATATAAATTATTAATTCTTATAAAAATAAATTTAAGGATGATTGTT
Organism: Moricandia arvensis; assembly: GCA_905132765.1. NCBI lineage: Eukaryota > Viridiplantae > Streptophyta > Magnoliopsida > Brassicales > Brassicaceae > Moricandia > Moricandia arvensis. The sequence continues at coordinate 130,123 of CAJHQP010000768.1, read as the reverse complement.
GGAAAACCAATCTTTCATCCCTTATTTTAAAAATAGACTCCATTAAAAATGAAAAGATCTGTTGGAGATGCCCTAACAAGAGAAATTAAATGATATATCTTGGTTTCTTGGTTTTATACATCACATGTCGTCTTTCCATATCGTCTTTTTTTTTGTCAACATATATTTTTTATTCATTGTTATCTGAATACACAGTTTGAAGTATGAAGCTTGGACAGTTCGTCCTTCCATATCTATTCACGTCGACAAACGCAAAGTTAGATTATTTATATTCCATTTTCATTGACGATAATGCATTAACATAATTAGCAACATTTTGTGAGAGTAACTGAGTTACTGAATTTGAATAGATTTAGAAAGTTAAACAACGTTTTATTATTAGACTAATGATTTAACATTTGTATGAAAATCAACTATATTTATCTAGTGATTTCTAGTTATTAAATATAATCGAGTACTACTTAATTATATATATATATATATATATATTTGATTTCAGAGTGTTTTTGTGGATTTAAAAAGATGTTAAAATAGTAAAACATAAACCTGAAATAAAGCATATGAATTCAAACACTAATTAAAATATATCTGTGAAATCTAAAAACTGTAAACAACTAAATATATAAATGAATAACTCTTTGTATGTTGACGGAAAAGAATAACTTTCTATATTAATACATGTGTGATCAATATTATGCGATTAGAAAATTATTTAAAAGTCTGATTAAAAATCCCAGAGTGATAACATGCATATTTCAACAAATAAATATGTTGGAAATTCATCAGGGAATGACTATTGCCGATATTCAAAAAATAAAAGATTCGTCAAAACTATTTCATACAAAAAAATCTGTCAAAAATTTATCAATGAAATAGTTCATGGGAAACCAGTTAATAATTCATTGGTAATATATCGACGAACAAACTGTTCTTCAAAATTTTGTCCCGACGAATTTATATGTGTGAGGATATATTCTCTCGAAAAATACTTCAGTTTCTGACAAATTTTTGGTGGAAAATTAAAAAAATGAATTTTTTTATTAATCTAAAATTCTTATGATTAAATTATAATACTTTAAATACTAATTATACTTTAATATTAATAACTAAAATTCAAATTAAAAGCATAATTAATCTATAATAACACATAAATTTTTTAGAAACTTCAAAACAATATTTAAAAACTTTAAATGTAAAAATGCTAAAATTTATGAATAAATAGTTGCTTTATTTTATTCTTCACATGGTTCTGTTTTTGTTGTTCCGCCATTAGGGACTCCACTGCAATCCGTTCATCTATGATTCTCAACTGTTCTAGAATTTTGGGATCAATATATGAAACATGAGAAGAAAAAGAAAACGTGATGCACGAACTAATTCGATAATCAAATGAACTTTTTTCTTTGAAACCACCTAAAAAGAAATAAAGTTATTTAAAACGTTAATAAATTATTAAATCTACGAGGTTGTTCATTTGTTTCCACGTTAAGCTGTTGGAAACCGAAGAAAATCCATTTTCGACAAAGATTGGGTAGCAATGGTTTCTTCCACATAGATTTTCCTTATAATAAGATCTTGAATTTTAGTCGTCTTTTTGTTGGTGTATGCTCCCTTCAACAGAGTGAGATCATTGATGGGATAACCATTTATGCAGTCTAAATAAAACAAAGATTAATTAGTAAATAAAAATAAATTAAATTTAAAATATAAAAATTATTTACAAGTTGATTTTTGAGGAAAGATAAAAGGGTACTACCTATGTTATAGACATATATACTTTTTCTGCCACGTTCACTGCGACAATCCTTAAAGTTCATCTTTGACAAAACTTCCTTGTCTGGTTTAGCCCAATACACCTGCAAGTCCTCCCATATCGTTGCGTTAATCATTTTTTCGTGTAAACAACTTCTACTTTCACGCAAAGATCTGTTTGTCATATTGATCCATTGTGTAGTGGTGGAATACTGCACTCACCGTTTCGTCAACCCATAATCCCAAGTGAAATCCTGCTGAATATGAAAAATACACAACTAGTATTTTATAAAAGAAAGCAAAAATTAAAAAGATGGTGAAAAAAGCACTACATATTGATGGAACCACATCTCACGATCGTGGCCGGACATGTCATCGTAGGTCAGATATCCATGTTTGAGCAGTGAGTACTCCATCTTCAAAATGCTATTGCTAATCCCATTGTTTGTTGAACCTAACAATGTATATAAAATGACTTGTCAAATATCTTCTTATTTTTTTTAAACAATGTCATACTCTTAAGATATGGATGATCATGTGGTAGAAATCTCTTATGACAATTAACCCAACAAATATTTCTTCCATGTTTAAGTTGGAATGCCTCTATGCTATCTTGGCAATAAGGATATGATAGCTTCCCATGCGTTGTCCATCCAGATGATATAGCATATGCTAGAAAGTTACTTATTGTCGACATAACTACTACTCGCATATAAGAATACCATGCGTCCATAGTAGTTTCAACTCATATATCAGCGGCTGAAGAAACACATCAAGTGATCTCTTTGGATGTTCATGCCCGGGGACAAGAATGGAGAGAAACAAAAACTCTTGCGCATGCCCATGTATGACGGTAATTTGTAATGTGTCAAAATTACTGGTCACAAAGAATATTGTCTTCCATGCTTTCGAGATGGATTGAACCATCAATAAATAATCCAAGACACACATTTCTTCTCTCATCCGCAAATTCTAGATATTTTGATTAAAAATGCTTTTACGCTTCTACATTTGAAGGATGTATAATATCACCATCAGTTGAGTGCTATGCATACCATTTCATTGGTCCAGTTGTACGTTGATGCAGCGTAGCATCATATTTTATTATGTTTTGGTTTTCTTTTATTTTTGTTTTAGATAAACATTAATAAGCTTAAAGATAATGATTAAAGACTTAAGAATAGAAGGTTAGATCCTAATCCTTAGGGACTTATGTCTTTTCTAATGAGTATAAATAGTGATCTCTTGATTTGTAAGAGACACAACTTGATTATTGAAATTTATAAAACTTAGAGCTTTGGTGTTATCAAACTCTTTAAACCTTACTTCTGGGCATTCTTGGAGAATTCAACAGACTTAAGAAGGCTAAGTTAACGAGTATTCTCAGAATTCAACGTTATCTTTGCATTATCGGTTACTAACGGTTACTTCCGCTCCGTCAGTTGGTATCAGAGACTTTACACTACGATTTTTTTCTCGTGGTTACGATCTAGGGTTCAATGGCACCACGACCAACTAATGATTGGACGCAATTCCAGCAGTTTCTCGAAGATTTTCAGGAAAATTTTCATGATAACCTTCGCCGCACACTGGCTGAATCGATTCAAGCCGGAGTTCAAGCCGGTGTCCAGGCCACTTTTGCAGCCAACGCAGCCAACACACCTCACGCAGCACCGCAACAACGTCAAAACCGCAACAATAATTCCCTCTTCGATGAAAACGACGATGATATAGACGGCGAAAACCCGTTTGGCAATAACAACCCCCAAAATCACCAGCTTCATGATCGACAAAACCGTTGGAACGACGATTCTCGTTGGTCATCCGGTTTAAAGATAGACATACCCGAGTATCATGGAGGGTCTCAACCAGAGGAGCTGCTCGATTGGTTTGTTACCGTTGACGAATTCTTGGAATTCAAGGACGTTCCGGAACAGAAGAGGGTACCACTCATCACTACTCGTTTTCGCGGCCACGCTGCGTCATGGTGGAACCAGATTAAGATTTCACGAACTCGACGTGGAAAAGAAAAGATTTCATCCTAGGATAAGCTCAAGAAACACATGAGGAAAACTTTCATTCTGTATAACTTTGAACGCCTATTATTCCAGAAATTTCATAATATACGTCAGGGTTCACGTTTCGTTGAAGAATATGCTAACGAGTTTTATTTGATGCTTACTCGAGTGGATATTCATGATTCTGAGGATCAGCTTGTGGCGCGTTTCATTGCAGGTCTCCGACCCCAAATACAAACCATGCTCCATCAATTTGATCCTTGCTCTGTTTCTGAAGCTCGCCAGAGAGCCTTACTCGTAGAACAACAAACACGGTTAAACAATAATCAGTGGTCGGGAGGTTCAAGACCTCGCAACCCTACACTTACTGACGACACCAAGACGTCTACGGGTCGCGAGTCAACAACAACCTCAACTACAGGATTACGGAACAGCACCCGTGCATTGGAAGCTTCGTCAAACGCTACGGACGCTCGCCCGTCTCGTCCTAATGCGCTGCGGTGTTTTTCTTGTGGAGAACGTGGCCATCTCCAAACAGCGTGCCCCACTTATGGACGTCTTGGATTGTTAGCTAACAATAAGGAGATTGAGGGAGATCAGATATATGATGATGATGATGGACATTTGGATGATATTGAAGAAGAACAAGTCGCAGGGGATACATGAACCATGCTCATGCTCCGTTGAAATTGCTTTGCCCCAAAAACAAGTGAAGCTTGGCAACGCACGTCGTTATTCACCTCGACTTGTACGGTTAAAGGGAAGATTTGTCGTTTTGTAGTCGACTCTGGTTGCTCTGCTAACGTCATCTCCGAAGAAGCAGTACGCAAGTTGGCACTAACAGCTGAAGCACACCCACATCCGTATCGACTCTTGTGGATGCAAACTGGTGCTGAAGTTTACGTTTCTCAACGAACTCCGGTGACCTTCTCAATCGGCTCCTTCTACAAAGATACTTTATATTGTGATATAGCTCCAATGGACGTCGCCCACATCATCCTAGGACGGCCTTGGCAATATGATCGGGAAGTCATCCATAATGGCAAAACAAATACTCATTCATTTGTTTTCCAGGGTCGGAAAATTACTTTGCTTCCAGCTCCGGACAAAGATATCGCGGCCAGCACTGATTCACAACATCCAGAGTCTAAGCAAAACCTATTGATTATTTCAAAGGCACAATTTGAACTCGAGCTACGCGAGCCCATTCCGGTTTTTGCTTTGGTTTCATCCTCGGCGTCTCCTCCTCAACAGCAGGCTGCGCCATCGGTCTTTTTACCTCTACTACATGAATTTGATGACTTATTTCCAGAAGAATTACCGGCTGGGTTACCTCCTCTTCGAGATATACAACATCATATTGATCTCGTTCCGAATGCGGTCTTGCCTAATCGAGCTCATTATCGTATGAGCCCCGAAGAGCAGGAAGAACTGAGATGCCAAGTTGAAGAGTTACTCCTCAAAGGTTACGTTCGCGAAAGCTTAAGCCCGTGTGCCGTCCCAGCTCTAATAATACCTAAGAAAGATCGTTCATGGCGTATGTGTGTGGATAGCCGAGCTATCAATAAAATTACTACACGTTACAGATTTCCTATCTCACGCCTCGATGACCTTCTTGACCAGATCGGCAAAGCTTCGATCTTCACTAAACTTGATCTTAAGAGCGGGTATCACCAGATTCGTCCAGGCGATGGCAGGTCTTGCTGATCTAACCTCTTGAACCTTTTGTCAATAAAAATTTCACATTCATTTATATGGAACTGGAGCTCTTCCGCTGGTTTCTGATATCGAAGTTTCCGACAAAATTTATATATACTTTTTCAGTTTTCATCCGTTCTCCAGTAAATCATGCAATTTTTAATGCATACATCGATCATATGATATGTTAAACCAAATTCAACTACAAGTTTATGAACCTCGTAGTATGAACCATATACAAAATTATCCTCGAGGAATATCTTTCACAAAATTAGCAATCGCATCTACGCATTCTTCAACTACATTATAATCCGTCTTTATAATCATTAATTCATTCAAATGATAAAAATGAACGACCATCTTTATATTATTTAGACAATGGTTGTTTTGTTGTATTTAACATATCAAAAATCTCATTATTTTTGTATTGGATTCTTCTTGTCTATCTTCTTTCTCAGTCATTAAATATAAAAAGTTTCTATGCATTATTACCCATTTAAACAGTGCTGACACTATAATCTATATATGTACTAAGTTCTTCTTATTTATCCGAAATATGAGATTTATTAGTGCTACTATATTCAGTTAATCTATGAAGATAATAAGTCTTGTAATCTGACACAAACTCATTTATATATAAATCTTATAATCATCGGTTAGTTCGAGAATTCCAACGACTATTTAACATATATATAGTTTCTTTAGGAATTCCCCAAAAACATATCCGGATGGAATCTTTCTTTGGCAATTCATCAGTAATTATCAATGAATACTAGTGTATCAGAAATTCGTCAATAATTATCGACAAAAGCTCAGTTTTCAATTTCGTTAATGTTTCGTCTATAATTCTTTAGTATTTTTTTTTGAGTTCAACGAGAATTCCGTTAACATTCTTGTGGTGGAATGGCAAAATGGCTATGTTATACAATTCTATACGTTTTAGCAGCCGTCCAATTTTGTAAATTGTAGTTTTTGTTCAATTATTATATCATTCGGCTGCCGTAGTAATAAAATAAAGAAACAATGATGAAACTCTATGGTTGACATTTTTTTTTTAAAGATATATATATATATATATATATATATATATATATATATTTTGATTAATTATATACGTTTTTTTTGAAACTTACCGTACGTTTTGTTTCATCATTATTCCTTTATTTTTCTTAAAGATATTAATAGTTATTTTTTCTTTGTCAACAAGATATTAATAGTTCTAGCATCCTGTATATTGTATTGTTTGTAGTGTTTATATATATAATATTGAAGTTGCTTAAGGTTTCGGGATTAGTAACATGTCTTGATGCGATCATCCACGTTTATCCTTGCGTTTGGTAATAAACAACCTTCCTTAAATATCCAATTCATTGCTTGCTTAATAATGCCTTCCTATGACTTACCAAAAATCATTAAAAAAACAATTTTGTTTTTCCTGAACATGACAATTTAGTTTTTCTTTAACAAAAGCTTTTATACCAATTTAATTTACTTTCTAATTTCTATCCACGACATTTGACTTTATAGATTGCCACAACTTGATCATTTACCGATCAGTTTGGCCAAATCGTGATTAGAAGAAAATATGACGCGGTAATGGATAATTTATAAATACTATAAAACTATATAAATTATTATTTGATAAATTAATAAATACAATAAATTAATAAATTTTATAATTCTTAATTGGATCAGTTTAAAATATAATATAAATCAGTAAGATAAAAATAATAATAAGAAGATATGTAAATATATAATCTCATTTAAATTATAAATAAATAATTTATATATATATACAATTTATATATATATATATATATTTAATACATTATATTGTTTTTTTATATTTATAATAAAGTTTATCTTTATTTCTGATATTTAATAAAATTATATCAAAACATTTAAATTGTATGATACTCACATTCATCTAGTAATATAATAATACATATAGAAAAGTCAAATATTTAAATTTAATTAATACATAAACATTGAAATCAACTATTTTTTATTTTAAAAAAGTATATTCTAAAATTTAAATCTAAAAAAATTAAACTAGTAACTATATAAATTACTATTAGTTTATTAAATTTTTACTTAATCCTAAATTAAAATTTTTGTCAATTTGTTTGAGCTCAATCAAATAAAAAGATTTTATAGTTTTTTTCTGTCGGAAAATAGATTTTGCAGTCCCAGTGCATGTACATTTATCAACGTCTAATCATTTAACTTGACATAAACTATAATTTATAATCTATTTTTTTGGAGAGATAGGAAATTAAGGAGGTGGTATTGGATTAAAGAATTGAACTGATTTTAAAAGAATTCAATTGAAAAAATAAAAAATAGTTTTTAAAATATTTTAAAGGATTTGATAAAAAATTTATGCATTTGTCTAACTTTGATATTCTGAATTGTAAAAGAATTTAAATAAATATAATTATATCAATTCTTCTAAATTCTATGAACTAATCTTCATACATAAAGTGAAAATTTTATAAAAGTTTGACAAACAAAAACTTTTATTAATCATTTTTATTTTATATAAAAAATCATTTAAGAAAAGTAAATAAAAATTTTGACTCATGAAAAATAGTAATAATCAAATTAATCATATATCATTATGAGAATATGTAGCCATTTTAGGGATAAGATAATTCAATGAAAACATAAATTACGACTTAACATATTTTATAATAATTTTAAAAAATATATAAATTTATTATGAAAATTATGTTTTCAAATCTCTCATGATTAATATTTTTTATGTATATATCTGATAGATAAACAATATAAAAAATCATTTTGAATTCTCACTTTAAAAGCCAAGAATTGGTCCTTTACAAATTTAGAAGAATTTCCATTAAATTCCATTGGAATGTAATTACCACGGAATCCACTAAAAACTGAATAATATAAATATTTAATAGAATTTGAAATTCACTAGATTTAATAATACAAGAATTTTTAAGAATTGGTAAAATCCATGATTGAATAACATAAAAAATTAATAGAAAATCTAATTCTTTTGAATTCAGTTCAATTCTTAAATCCAATACCCCACCTAAATTATTTGGGTATGAAAACACTTTACTACAGTTTATTCTGTGGTTATGTGAATAAATTATGTGGATAAGTCATGTTTTAAATTTATTTAAATATCCGAAGAAAAATATATCTATACACTATATCTCTATTTGAAAATCAATTTCGATCTTTCATAAGTTTGAAATATTTCACATAAATTAATCAGAAAAAACTTCTGGAGAAATAAAAAAGAATTATATAAATATAGGTATATAACATATAATTTGGACAGAAAGTTAGTCGAGTCCTCGTGACTCATGATGACACAGCAAATCTGCACATTATGCAATCATCAACCCTTTTCTTTCTTGACTTATTTGATGTCTTTTATTACCATAAACAATCATAATAGTTTATTACTTTTCTCATAACGGCGATTACAATAGTTTATTACAACTTTGTTTCTTGCTGAAATAGTTTATTAAAACTAGACAAGATCAAAACATTAATGTCATTATTCATACCCGTAGCCGGAAGTCGGGACATTTTCGAAACTACAACAACTTGTAAGCTTTTTTTTCTGGACAACACAACAACTTATAAGCTACATTACAGAGTCGAACACTGCTAAAACGCTGTTAGTGGGCTTCACATAGGGGCTTGTAAAAAGATATGTAGCCTTAGTTTCTAAACGGTTGTAATGTAGTCTTGCAGATTTGTTGAAAACTTTATCATAAATGAGAATGGAAATCAAAATATTAGGGAAATTATCAAATTATCACATTTTTATTACCATTTTTCATATTTACTTTAACCATTTATCTTCATTTTTCAAGAGAGAAAAAACATATATAACAATGATTAATTAATTTAATTAGGGTTTAGAGTAGGGTTTAGAGTTTAGGGGTGGATAGAGTTTTGGAATGTGAATTTTACGATTAACATTAATTTAAGAGTATTTTGTCTCTTAAAAAAATATTTGTGAAAATGACTTTTTAGTAAAGCTAAAAATGAATAATGGTATCAATAATGTAGTAAAATTGAAAATTTTCCATATTAGTTTGAGATGCACTTTGTAAATTTCAAAATATGACAGTTAGTACGGTATATTGATTATTTGGTTGCTGATGTGTCTAAATTTATTTTTTTGGGTCAATTTTTTTTGATTCCTAATGACAAAGAGCTAAATCTAAGTGGACGGTGACAACAAGGCTATTTTGCCATTTACAATATATCATCGTGTACTTAAATTATATGCAAAATATTCTATTTGACGTTCGGTGGTAATTATAATTAAAGGCGGTTCAAACGGCGTATGATGTGTATAAATTTATGATATTGAATGCAACTTTATATAATACTCTATAAATATTACATACCAATGCAGTTTCCAAATTTTAATTTCATGATAAGACAATTTCTGCTACTGAGACAGTTTTTTGCAACTAGAAACGAAATCATTATAATTAAAGTCATTTATCAAACTAAAGTCATTTATCTAATTAAAGTGGTCCTACCATCTCTAAGAATATAATTTGTTTGTAGTAACATAAATCTAATATATATTTTCTTAATCAAAGTGGATCCCATGTATCTTCTTCTTCTTCGTTTCTTCTTCTTGAGTTCTTACTTTTTCCTTTTATAAAATGAATGTTGTTTTTTTCAGAACAATTTTTCCAGAAAATAATTTTGTAATCAATATCTTTATTATCCAATCTATCTTTTCAGATATATCAAGCTATATCTCTGATGGTGGTATAATCATGATGTATAAAAGCTCTCCATGACACTTAAACATGACGATTTGGAACAAATCGTTCAACAATCAGAGACCAAAAATGATTGTTCAAACTTTTAAGATTAAAGCCATGAATTAGGATTGAATGTATCACATCTGAGTAAAAATATATTAAAAACAAGTTGAGAATGTAAAGAATTGTGGAAAATAGGCGAGATGCAGAGATTAGGAAGTGTAATAAATTGTGGAGTTTTGGTTACAGCTTCCGCACTTGGTACACAATTTATATTGAAAAGACTTGTCAGTAATATATACTCTCTCTATCGTCCTGCCATCGTTAGCCTTTTTAACTCTGGAAAATGTAAGAAAAATCGGAAAACTAGACCATAAAAGCAGGTAGAGAATGAATAACTGAGTAAGCTATCTGAGGATGGTTAACTAAAAACAATTCTTGTAATAACTCCGAAGTCCTTTTCTTCATATGTTTGTGTAGTATTGGTTTGGTTTGGTTTCAGATGGCGCTTAAAGCATACTTAAAAATTGTTGCCACAAATATAGTTATTTAATATTTTAAATATATATTAAAAATAATTAACAGTGATCAAATTTTTTTCAAATAATTAAAATATTATAAAAAGAAAACTATTTAAAAAAGTAAAAATATTAATACATTATTCAAGAAAGATAATTTTTCTTGTTTTCTTTGTAAATTATTTATTAATTTTTAATAATCAAGTATTTTAGCAAGCTCGTGTTCTATTGATATGATCAACAATCCATTTAATCGTTCTAGATACATAGTCGAAGTAGATAATTCTTTATGAATTTTAACTTTAAAAATTTTCTTTATGCAGAAACAACTAAAATAAGAATTATTAATAGTATAATATCTTTTGTATTTGGATAGCAACTATCCATTCTTTTTAGAAATTCTAACATTTCGACCGCTTTTGTGATCAAATTTTTTTCAAATAATTAAAATATTATAAAAAGAAAACTATTTAAAAAAGTAAAAATATTAATACATTATTCAAGAAAGATAATTTTTCTTGTTTTCTTTGTAAATTATTTATTAATTTTTAATAATCAAGTATTTTAGCAAGCTCGTGTTCTATTGATATGATCAACAATCCATTTAATCGTTCTAGATACATAGTCGAAGTAGATAATTCTTTATGAATTTTAACTTTAAAAATTTTCTTTATGCAGAAACAACTAAAATAAGAATTATTAATAGTATAATATCTTTTGTATTTGGATAGCAACTATCCATTCTTTTTAGAAATTCTAACATTTCGACCGCTTTTGTAATTTTTCGTAATTTTGCAATATTAATGAAGAAAGAAAAGTCGTGTGTACATTACATTCAAACTGTACATGTGTACACCTAATTTTTTAGTATACATCAAAGTGGTGGTGAACAGATTTTTGGCTTTTCTGTAGTGTTCTATCTAAATAACTAAGCCTATGCGACTTTATGAACTCAAGATAATGTTAACACAATGTACATGTGAATTTTTTTTTCCTTATTCCCATGTACACGCAAGGTCGGGGCATCCTTGAAATCTTACTGAACCCAAATATCATCCTTCACACCTTGTTTAAAAGCTTTTGATTAATGTGTGTCTTTTTATGCTAGCTTCATGTGTTAGGTCTTAGCTTGATTAATTTTTGGTTGTTTTACATATGTACACTATCATATATACCGTATATATGTACACCTCCATATTTATTGTATATGTATATGCTATTATACTTTATCGTACACACCCACAATGAAGACGAAGATGAAGATGACACTACAAGAAAACATCGCGATTATGAGGGAAAAATTCGTCGGTATGTCGTCGGAATTAAGGAATTCCGTGGACATACCGACGACATTGGTCATCGGAAATATCTCCTCGGAATTTCACATTTCCTCAGAATTTTCTCGGAAATTTCTGAGGAAATTCCGAAGACCGAATATTCCATCGGAAATTTCCGAGGAAGCCTGTTCGTCGGAAATTTCCGAGGAACACTACTTTCCTCGGAAATTTCCGAGGACCACCTTTCGTCAGAAAATTCCGACGACAACATTCCGATGAACACGGCCTTCGGAATTTTCCGACGATAAAGCTGAATGACCATCTCTGCAGCCTTCATACAAAGGTTGCTTTCCAGCATCCAACATATCATAAAATCTCCTAGCTTCTGCATTAGGTAAATCTTCCCCTCTAAAATGATCATTTACCATCTGCTCAGTACCTATACCATAATCTACACCCGTTCTAATTGGTTCTTCTAACCTATCCGCAGTCTGAGGTTCGCTAGTACTACCATATTCATAATCAGTTTCCCCATGATGATACCAAATTTTATAACTTCGTGTAAACCCTCTCAAATATAGATGAGTCCAAACATCTAACTCTTTTATAACCTTTTTATTTTTACAAGTAGAGCAAGGACATCTTAACATACCCGTTTTTGCTTCCGGTAGTTGTTGAACTTTCACCATGAATTCGATTAGACCTCTTTGGTACTCTTCCGTAAGCAATCTCGTGTTAGGATCCAAATGAGGTCGATCGATCCAAGAACGATAATAGTTAGAAGAAGACATGAATTTTTCAATCAAATTCGTGTGTGAATATAGTATGTGAGAGGATGAAGATATGGAGTGAATGAAAAGGATGAGGGGTGGTAGTATTTATAGATGAAATCTGCCGACAATTCCGAGGAAATTCCGACGACAACGGCTAGTTCCTCGGAATTTCCTCGGAATTTAGTCAAATCCCCAACGGCTATCTAACGGCTATAATATATTATCGGATTTTCGTCGGTTTTTTGCGAGGAACGAGGTTTCCTCGGAATGGCCTCAGAATTTTCTGACGGATCTGCGCTTCCTCGGAATTTCGTCGGTATATTCCTCGGAATTTCCTAGGAACCACGGAATTTTTGGGTCCTCGGAATTGCCTCAGAATTTCCTCTGAATATTCCGAGGAACTCATTTTCCCTCGGAATTTCCCTTAGTATATTGATGTTTTCTTGTAGTGTGATAATAGCGATGATGTTGATGATGGTGCTGGCAAGTTGAGTACTACGATATGGTAGATATATTATCAAGGTTGTCAATCTCATTTTTTTCGTGTGGATCTTCTGGACTCATATAATGCAAGCTAAATTGAATTTTATGTTTTGTTCATCAACTTGTTGTTCTTCATATTGGTTTAGTATTTCTTTTTAGATTGTCATATTCATGAAAGTAGACGTTTTTTATAACAAAAACATATCAACGCTAAGACTGCTCAATTTGAGTAAAATGTTTGGGGTTGTGAATTTGCACTTATTAAAGAATGTACATATAACAATCTTTTCATGTGCTGTAAACATGTTTCAAACATATTTATAGACAAATAATATATAATTTTGTACATATGTACACAACAACGGTTGTCCACATGTACACACATGTTACATACACATGATTGTAATATCAACGATTGTGTATATGACAATAGGCGTACATAAGATTTTGTGTGTTATTTGTAGCTAATAATTTTTAGCTTTTGATTTTAGTTCATTTAATTTTTATTTATAATGGATTTTATTATGTGCACAAATGAGTTCAATTGCATTAACATGGTGTTGTAGTACATAATTAGTTAATTTTGGGCTAAATTAAAGAGACAATTGTTTACTTTGAAAGTTTGGATGCAAAAATGAAAGCAATCAAAAGACCAACGACTATTTGTACAATTATGAGGATGAATTGGAATGAACAATCAAGATTTTGTGTGCTATTTTGTGTACACTTTGTGACGTGTACAACAAAAATGAACCAATATATGTGAAGAAGTTTGTGGGTTATTTTGTGTACACTTTGTCATTAAAACAACGTACACAAGAGATGATTCATACCTCATGGAAAGACAAAGACCTCCTATAAAGCCGGATTTTTTTACTCATTACTCATATTTTCTTTGACGTATAATTTTGATGAGTTTTAGACTTTTACTTTAATTCATTTTGATCATTTAACTTACATAGTAAGTGTATATTTTGCAGTAGTATGCTCATTTGCATATAACATGGTACAAATGCACGTTAGACAGTTTGAGGCGAAATAAAAAGGTCAATTTTGAAATTTTAAAGTTTGAAGTCAAACATAAGAATAACAAAAATTGAAGGACCATAGTTGCAAAAAGGTGGAAATTCACCATTATTGTTTCTGAGCTTTCACTTTCCGACAGAGAAAACGAGCCACAACCATTGAATACGGCCACGACAGGGGATCTGAGTGTGGCAGAGTGTTGCGGAGGTGATTCTTTGACGAGGAATGAGACAATAACAAAGAGCTCGCCATAGGTGTTCGTTGTAAGAGCTTGACGCAACTCGACGGTGAAGATGTTTACCATGGATCTCTGCAAACAATGTGTGTCATAAATTTTGAATTTACCATGAGATTCTAATTGATTATAAAAATCTGCACTTTAATTTGATTTTTAGAGAATCCTAATTCAAAAATAAATCAATCGTGTAGAAAAAATATAATAGAATATGAGAAAGATAAGAAGTTGAAGATATAAAAGCAAGTGGGTCCCACTATTTTGTACTCTAGTTACGATTTGGTTAGAAAAGAAAAGAATAAGTTAAAAAAAGTGTCATAGTAGCACAAACTGTCCTATTATGTAAATAAAACTCATAAACTGCCTTACAGTGTAAAATACTCTAATATTAAGGATTTGAGTGGAAATGGATGAATAAATGAATAAATGAATAGCAGAGTAGTTAAATTTTGACATAACTTAATCAATTTAAAAATATTAAAACTAGTTACAATAGGATTAGGGAAATTATCTAAAATACCACATTCCTACTACCACTTTTTATGTTTACCTTAATTATTTTTACATCATTTTTAAGAGGAAAAAAATATTTATAACCTTAAGGTTAGTTAACCTAAGACTTAGGGTTTAGAGTTGAGGGGTGGAGTAGGTTTTTTTTTTTGTCATCGAGATACAGACTCAGCTAAGACTCTGTAAACCAGGTTGGTGGTTCTGCATCTATGTGGATAACTGGGAACGATTGTTGACGTGCACTGAGTGCTAGACTATCAGCCTTTCGATTCTTCGTACGATGTACATAGATGATCTCCGAGTGAGCGAAACTCCCCTTCAGCATCCAAATATCTTCCAGGTAGGTGGCGAAGGCAGGCCATTCGTCTGGCTCCGAGACCATATTCACCAAGCTGTAACAGTCTGTTGCAAAAGTCACGTGTATCTGTCGTAGATTCTTCATACTTTCCATGGCCCATATTAGTGCCTCGATCTCAGAGTGCATGGGTGATAAGCTATCTTTTGAATTCCTCGCCCCCATTAGGCCCTCAAAACCTTGTAGTGTGCTCCACCATCCCTGGCTGAAAAACGTATCTCCCGCCTTCCATGAGCCATCAGAAAAGCACCAGCGTCCCCGGATGCAGGGTGTAGATAGTGCCTCCTCCCGCCCTTGGGGTATATGTTGGACTTGAGAAGATTGCGCTTCCAGCCACAACTTAGCCTCTGTTACCGCCAGCCTTAGGGTTTCCCTAGGATCAGTGTTAAGATTATTAAATACCATATTATTCCTGCTTTTCCAAATGTACCACAGGATCCAAGCAAAACCATGATCCTGCAACTGCGGTTTCACCCGCCAGAACAAGTGGTCCATGTTCCGGTAGAGGGAAGGAGTGGGGGAAAACAATGGATTGGATGGTATTGAGGAGAGAACCCACACCTGAATAGCCGGAGGGCACTCGAAAAAAACGTGATTAATAGATTCCTCAACAGCGCCACATCTCGCACAAAGAGTATCTCCTTGAATTCCACGTGCTCGTAAGTTTGTCTTCACTGGTAGACATCCTGAGGTCAATTGCCAGATGAAATGTTTTAACTTGGGAGGGCATCGTAACTTCCATGAATGCGCGATTAGTGGGGTCAAAGATGGTCCAAACATCGGAGGGGTTTTTTCCACATTCGGGTGCAGTCTCTCCACCTGGTAACCCGATTTGACAGTGTATTTACCATTCGTTGTAAAGTGCCAACTATCCTTATCCTCTATCCAAAATCTGCTCAAGGGAATGCTTTCTATAATTGTTGCATCCTCATGCGTCACGAAGGCTCTTATCATATTGGAATTGCATGTTCTAGAATGAACATTGATGAAAGATTCCACCATGAGATTGGGTTGATGATTGTGGTGAATGTGGTTTGCTGGTCTCGGGCGGATGACTGGGATCCAAGGGTCATTCCAAACCGAGATGGATGATCATGTTCCCACCCTTTTGATTAGTTCTTTGCTAACCAAAGATCTAGCGGAGACAATACTACGCCATCCATATGATGGTGCGTATGATCTAACTGGATTTAGGGGTGATGTATTCCTGAAATACCGTCCTTTGAATACCTTCGAAAAGAGAATGTCGGGCTTCTCAAGCAAGCACCAAAGTTGTTTGCCCAGCATCGCAGTGTTGAAGTCCACCAGGTCCTTGAAACCCAACCCCCTATCCTCCTTAGCATGACATAATTTCTCCCAAGCTTTCTAGTATAGCCCACGCGTGTTTCCTCCTGAGCTCCACCAGAAATGCGATACCGCACTCGTCAATTTCCTCGTGACCGACTTTGGGATTCGGTAGCAAGACATCACGTGATTTGGCAATGCTGACACTACGGATTTGATAATCACCTCCTTACCCCTTCTGGAGAAAAATTTAAACGTCCATCCATTGGTTCGTTGGCTTAGACGCTCCTGAATGAAACTAAATATTTGTGTTTTGGACCCACCCATGCTCTCTGGTAATCCCAAATATGATCCCATACCCCCTACGGTATGAATGCCCAAGAGGTATCTAAGCTCTTGGCGAGTATATTCCTCTACCTTGTGTCCAAATTGTAAAGACGACTTCTGGAAATTTATCAACTGCCCAAATTTCCTCTCATAGTCTTTCAGATTCTGTAAAATGACAGAGCATTCATCACTCCCTTCCTTACAGAAGAAAAGACTGTCGTCTGCAAAGAGGAGTAGGGTTTTAGAGTGTAGAGTTTAAGATTATAATTAATCTAAGAGTTTTTTGTCTCTTGATAAAGAAGGTATTTGTGAAAATATCTTTTTATTGAAGGTAAATATAAATAATGATACCAATAATGTGGTAAACATGAAAATTCTCCATAGGATTACTGGAAAAAAATTGTTGAAATATTTTGACGGCATATTGAAAAAGTTATTGAATATTATATGGAATTTTGCAAAAATGACTTAAACAAAAAGTTAAATGTAAAAAAAACTCATGATTTTTTTTTGAAATTTTTCATTTGTCATATTCATCTCAAAAGATCGGATTATTCACGAAAATGAAATACCTTTTTCTATTTTTGTTCCGAAAATGAGTGTTTTACTATATTATCCTCATCTTCCTCTTGTATTTACAACATTGGCATTTTTATTAATACACCAACCACCATGAATAATTAATTTCAAGCTCTGATTGCACCTAACAATATCTACATCTTTATATTCCTGTTTCTTACACAAACAAACATTTTTCATTTCACTGCCCCTCTTATTTCATCCCACAATCCCAAATTTTTTATTTCAAAATTTATAAGCTTATTAGAGTTACTCAAGTTCATGATTCTTGGTCAAGAACGAGTGGATAACTTTCTTTAAGAACGAGTGGGTGACTTTCATTAAGAAGTTATCTGTGCTTGGAGAATCTAAACATGAATGATCTAAGAATGATTTTTGAAATTTTTTCAGATTTGTTTTTCGAAGAATACTTCTATAAGTCTTCTGGTCACTGCATATGTTAGTTTTGCTATTGAATTTATGTGTGTGTTTTTAGAGAAAACTTCTCTGGAAGTCTACCAACTTTTCTTTGTTAACAAAAAAGAAATGAGTAGCCCTCGAAGTTAGTTTTGCGATTGACCGAGTTGTGTTGGAAATTTGACTTTCCTTAGAAGAATTCCCAGTAAGTCTTCTCAATTGTTACACGAAGTCTGTTCACTGTAGAAGGAAATCTAGGTAGGTTAGTTTTGCAATTGAAAATTAAAAGTAAAAACAAATTTAATTAGAAAACTTCTCTGGAAGTCTTCTCGATTTATATTTTGGGATTCTAGTCAAACCTTTGTTTATTGAAGAAGACTTCTACGGAAGTCTTCCGCAGAAGACTTCCACAAAAGTCTTCCACATAAATCTTGTCTGCAAAAGTCAAATATGGCCAACTACAAAACTAACCTATGCAGATTTTCACCGAGAATGAGCAGACTTCATGTAACAGTTGAAAAGACTTCCAATATTTACAAAAGAAAACTTCTTACGAAGTTTGTTGTAGAGCAGGCTTCTCTATAAGTCTTTCTTTGTAAATTTGTAATTGCAAAAATGATTTAAATGGAATACTTCTACGGAAGTCTACTTCAAGAAGACTTCTGTAGAAGTCTTATAACTCAGTGTTTAATAAACTATCATTTTTCTAAAATTATTTTTTTTTAATATTTTCTTGTTAGTTCATGTATATAAGTCAATGTTGGGATTCCTAAATAAAATTCATAACTTAATTAGTGATAATTATGATGTTACAAATATTCATGTTTATTAATATTTCCAGTTAATGAGAGAAGACTTATAGGGAAGCCTTTACATACGTTTTTGTAAAATTTGTATTTTCACAAGTGTTAAGTAACTTCAAGATATGTTTTTTTAACTTTTAAAAGTGTTAAATAACTTTAAGAATATAAAGTCATATGGTTTAATGTGTCTTCTTTGATCATAAGATATACTTTTTAACTTTAATGAAATTTTAAATTTCATTTTTCACTTAACATTTAAGTTTCACGCTTAAATTTTAAATTTCCGCTTAATTTGCGTGTAGTCTTCTGCGAGAAGACTTCTGGAGAAGTATTCCGAAAAGTCTTCTGAGTCTTCTTAACTTCTTCTCTGATTATGTTGTAAGTATTTTCTTAAGAAGTCTTTTGCTAATGATAATGTTAAAGGAAGACTTCCAAGAAGACTTCTAGTGAAGTCTTCCGAAAAGTCTTCTAGTGAGATTTATGTATCGTTTGATCTTTAGTGAATTTGACTAAGTTTTCTTTACAAGTTTTCACCATTAGTTTTAGTAAATTTGACTTAGTTTTTGTGATGTTGTGTTGTTATGTTTTGGTATGTTGTATCAATAACTTCAATAATGTCAAGTACTTTTAACAAATAATTTTGTAGACTTGAACATATTTATCAAATTCTTTTCATTACATCTCTTCAAATTTACAAAAGAATCCACAACTAAAATAATACATATACAAATCACAAACATATCATAACAAAACTATTACACATGGAGCTAAAACTCATTCTCGACATATATAAGTTTGGACAACACATGACATCATCCATTGTACATCAACATCATAAACTTTGTCTATATAAGCATATAAGAAAGATACGACATAAGCATATGAGAGGTCTTCTAAAGTATTTTTGAATTAGGAAGACTTTAGCAGACTTCCTTGAAGACTTTGCATGCATGAAGTGTTCTAGGAAGTCTTCCTAAGTCTTCATGAATTAGGAAGACTTTGAGAGACTTT
Source organism: Moricandia arvensis (assembly GCA_905132765.1). Taxonomy (NCBI): domain Eukaryota; kingdom Viridiplantae; phylum Streptophyta; class Magnoliopsida; order Brassicales; family Brassicaceae; genus Moricandia; species Moricandia arvensis. The sequence goes on along the minus strand of CAJHQP010000768.1, from coordinate 110,303 downwards.
CCGAAAAACTTATTGAAAGACTTCACATGCATGAAGTTTGTCAGAAAATCTTTTAGTAAGTCTTTCAGGAAGTCTTCAAAAACCTGAAACCTGAAACTTCTGTCAACTTCACCACAGTCAGATCTGAAACAAAATCTACTCCACAACTGAAACAAAATCAAATATTCAAAACATAGTTTTGGATAAAGGTAACAGATTTATGAAACAAGATGGTTACTAGATGAAGAAAAGTTACACAGAGACTTACCAAAAACGCTCAAATCTGTTTTCTTTGAATGCTTCATGTTTATTTGCAAACTCTGAAAATTATATAAACAATAATGGTAGCTTCTCAAACAAATTATATAAACAACATAACATTAGAATGAAAGTTTTAGATTTGAGTGTTTTGAAGCTGATTTAAGTTTCAAGTTTAAGGTTTTGAAAGAATCTTGGAAGACTTCTCTCGAAGTCTTCAAAAACCTGAAAGTTGAAACTTTCACCAGCTTCAACACGCTCATATCTGTTTACTAGAATAAAAGAAAAAGGTAAAAGCTTTAAACAACAAGATGGTTAAAAAAATTTACTTATAAACAACACAAAAATATATATCTAAAATTTATAGATTTACTTTTAAAGGAATTGAAGATGACAAAAAATGAGAAACTGATATAAGTTTGGTGTTTTATGTTCAAAGAGATTAGAGAGAGGCTGAAGTGTTTTAGAATGACAAACATTATATTTTTGTTGCAGTCACTTGAGAGGGGAGAGAGAATGTGTAAATTTATTTATATAGAAAAACAAAAATTTCAATTAGGTTAAATATTTTTGATACAAAAGACTTTCAGAAAATTCTTCTAAACCATGAGTTTTTTTACTATTCACCCATATAATATAAGTTTTCTAGTGCATTATTTGTTGGAAGACTTCTCAAAAAGTCTCTTAAACCATAATCAGATAACTAACTAAATAGCAACAAACACTTTATTAAACTTAAAATCAACTTTTGAAGTGTTTAATATACATAAAACTAAACACATATAGGTTAAATTTAATTTTATTTGTTAAAAAAATTTTAAGATTCCGAAATCTAACAAAAAAACACAATATTATAATGTATGTTACCAAACCCTAAACCAAATACTATCATGACTCAATATTTTTTCACTCATCTATGTTGAAAACAATTCAATTTTAGTAATTCAAATTTAGATCATTTTAAATGTTTACAATTACATGATTTCAATTTTCCCCCATAATTCTTTAATAAAATTTATAAATTACTTTTAAGATTTACTGCGTGAGAAGACTTTCGTGGGTTTATATTCATAAACATGCATATTGTTTTTTTGTTTGGTCATAAAAGACGTTGTAATTTTACTAGCATTTTAGATTAGTTTTGCATTTGATTGAATTTAGTGTATATTTTTCATTTAAATCAAGTTTTAAGTCATTTTGGCAATTTCTACATATTATATTATTAAATTGGGATCAATATATGTAACATAAAAATATTAAAAATAGTGCCATATGTCACATTATCACTATACGTTGAGAATATGTTTTAAATAAGAAGATTATGGAAACATATATTGTATTATCTTTGGTTAATAATTTTTGATATTTTATTTAATTTTCAAATTTATTATTAAATTATTTTACTTATATAAAATTGATAACATTTAAATTCTATAAGTACAGACTTGATTTATTTGATTACATAAACAATTATCACTATAATTTTTACTATAAAAATGTTTTTCTTATTAAAAAGAAATTTTACTCAACTTAGTTTTACATCAATTGATATTTTAATTAATATGTAACAAAATCCAACAAAACATAAAATAAAATAATATTAATAATAATAATAATCTATCTATACTAATAAAGTAGAGTTTTTTTTTTCTCCATGGAGAAAAAACTGACATTTGTCATGTTATCATTTGCGGAGGATATTTTCAATTGGGCTTTGTTTTCGGTTTGCGCTTGAGTTTTTATTAAAATTTGTTAGGTTTTACTAATTTAGGCCCATGAGAATAGGTTTAGCGTCTTCTTGTGTTATAGTTTTCTCTTTCTGCCGACCAAAGTTGTAGAGTTCAAAGACGACGATCGCCTCTCTGTAACCTCTCACATCTGCATTGATAACTACTTTACTCCCAGCTTCTACATAATTAACCCACTCCACCCAATCTTCTCACTATGAGGCATTCAGTTGACCTCATCACAACCTCAAAGTAACCGATAAAAGCTCTGAATATAAATATCCCCACTTCCATCAATGGAAAGCACAACTTCGACGAGATCATGAAGAATAGTCTTTTTACTTACGGATTACTACAATGACGAATTCTTAGGTATTTTCTGTCTTTATCTGAACACGTGAAACAAAGATGGGACTCTTAAGATTTGAATGTCTTCTCTTCTTTTATCCAGGGAGGCTCTCGGGGTTATGGATTATAGAGCAAAATACATTTACATATCACTTGAATATGATTTTGGTTGCTGATTACATCAAACGTCAAGGAAACTTAGTATCTCAAATCTATCCGACAATTGATTGTAGACCACGAAATCAACTTTCTATCGATACCAGCTGCAAATACAGAGGATCCACATACCTTATTGGTTGCTGGATCTGTTGCTATTGGTATTACATATTTCACTATATCTCACTACAATTATGACATGTCCCAGCCATTTAAAGTCAATCTCAGTGAGTTTTTCAGTGTCTGGACTTATTGGATGATAGGAGCTTAGCTTGGGTTCACTTACACATTCATAACTATGGAATTACAGAGCAATATTGCATGTTGGCATAACATTAAAGCATATTAGTGTTTTCATTAAAGCATATTACCGAGGAATATCGCTAATGTTTGTTCCCAATCTAAAAACTTCATACATACTCTACAATCCATCAAGATAAGTAACATAACACCACAAAACTCCTAAAACCGCTTAAACCAGTGGGTGAATAAAACAAGAGGTTTTCTTTAAAACAGACTGAGAGTGGTCCGGGAACTATGGGACTCCTCAGACTGCTTCTCTTGCTGAGCTGAAAATAGTGAAAGACCTAGAACAGTTAGAAACCTTGAATTAGATCACAAGAACAATTCCTTTAAAGCTTTTTTTTTATTAAGAATCGTTTAAGTAAACCGAACATTTCTACTTAATTAGATTTTTGTAACTTCACACACAAGTGAATCACGACTGACCAATTCTTAATCTATACGACTTAGACACAACCCCTCAGAACCCTTGCTGCGCTTCACCCCCTTGTTTTTCTAAAAGCGTAAATTCCTCATATGTCAACTTTGCATTTATACCTCTCAACCCACAAGATACCACAATATCTTCTTTCCTTATTTCCGCAACCGACTTGATCTCCAAATCCAAGTCCCTTGTTAACCAAGTCAGCATATTCTTTTATTCATGAACTGGCCCATCGGTACTGCCCACCTTTTTTCCACTTAAACCGAACCGATAAAATCAGCATTTGTTCGATACTTGTCTCAACAAATAGTGCTGCAAATACACTAGGAAGTAATACTGATGATTCAGCTGAGTCAAGAATCTTATTTTGAAATTTTGAAAGAAGCCCACAATCAGATTTTTTTTCCAGCCCATAATTAGTTTCTCACGCTGAAAGACAATTCATGATAGCTAAGTTGTAGGCCTATGTGTCCTCGACGCATTACAAGAGAGACAATGCTGTAAGTCTAATCGAACAACGGTAGACACAGAACAGAGTTGTGCTGTCATAACAGAGGCCTAACTAGCCTTCATGGAGATATTTACTAACCAGTGATAAGCGGGACATGAGTCTTAAGTAACATTTCTATCCTTACTTTTGCTCTTTCTTCTTTCTTCTTTCTCACATCAATGTTTGTTTCTATAATTTGACAACTCAAAAAATGGTCATCGCTTCTTAGTCTAAGGATGAAATGTCATATCGGAGACCCACCGTGTGTCTGGATATGGAACGATCTTCTTATTTGTGCAATTAGTCAGAAAACAGCTGAAAATGTCAGCGACGCGGTTCCTACAAATATATGTGATTTTACAAACGTTGATTTTCTTGATATGTTTATTTGCTCACTTTATAATTTGATTATTAGAATTCTTTATAGAAGAAGCATGTGTCGGACTTTTCCAAACTAATATAATTGATTTGAGTTATATTATGTTGTTTATGTTTGTAAAGTTTGTGTTCTGGGTTTATATTTTTTTGTTTTTTTTCTAATGATTTTGACAACCTTTTTAACGAATCTCTGGTTTATTGTTGGTTATTTCTGTTTTTTTCACTGGTTTATGTTAAAAAATATCAGGTAAAAAATCGGTTTTTGAATTAAATTTTATCTGAAAAAACCCAAAAATCGAAGAACTGAACCAAAATATAATTGAAACTTAGAACAGTACCCGTTAGTATCCAAAATATTTAGTATTTTTCAACAGGTTTTTGATTTTCGGACCTGAATGACCTTGACCCAGTATGAACTGATCTTACACCCAACCGAAAAATTACAAGTACCTATTGAATCCGATTTTTTATACCTGAAGGACCCGAATTCGACCGGAACTGATCTGAACCCCACCAACGATCCGAATACCGAGACATATTCTAGATATTCAGTTACTTCAGTTTTCTCTTAAAAATATAACTAAACCAAACAAAACAAAAACAAGCCGACGAATTCTACTTATCAAATTTGGAACCCAACTAACCGAACTAAGTGAAATTAACCAAATTTATCCAAAATTTTAACAAAATTTAAAACAAAATCTAACAAAAAAAACTTTGGTATGAATTTAAAAACTGAACTAACAGAGTACCGAACCGAATTTGGGTTAATTTAGTAAGATTTTTGTTGAATCGAATTCGAGCCAAATAACCCAAGATAATTGAACCTGCATGACTATGCCAAGTTATTGAGGTTACAACAACAATCACAAAAAAAATTCACGACAATAAACTCCCACCTAACTAACATATTAAAAATCTTGACTACATTTGCATCAAATGTTATTATTACAAGCAGATGTGGAAATCTATTTTCATATAAAGATATTTATATACAGATTTACGTGGTTTACGTCTAGTTCTTTACTTCAAATTGATTAAAAACAATTATTGGCTCTCACAACAATCATGTACATACATCGATACACATATATTGAGTTACATACCATTGTTAATATAATTTCATAGTTCAAAGATAAAAAATAAATATTTAACAGGAAATATTCCTATCATCATTACATAACTGACTACTACACAGTTATACATCTACTCGACGAAATGCAAAACCGAAACCAAGAACTTCCAAATGCAGCTGACAACAAATTAGCAAGTCACTTGATCCGTACGCTAAAAAACGTTGTAACAATCAATCACATAAAATTTCCCAAAAAACAAAATCAGCCTTATAAACACCCACATTTGTAAATGGTATCACTATACAACCCAAATCTAGCACTTAACCCCATATGCAATTATGATTAGACTAACAGAAAACTAAACTAAATTAAACCAATGGAAGGTGCAACACCATATAGAAGACAATGATGAAATAATTATTTGTACTTTATGGAACCCAATAAAAAAATAAAAATAAAAAACCTGGTATAATGGTCTGAAACAAATACATAAAAATATTAACCACTGCAAACATCTCATATATTTCAATACCATCATCTGACCATACAAAAATCATTCTCAAGTTGCAGCAACTTATTCTAGTCACCCACAAATTACATAAAATTTTTGACAAGTCTCAAGCATCAACCAAACATTTAGTATCAAATCCAAAATGTCGGAAACAAAAGCAAAAAACACTTACACACCACACACATATAAAAAAAAGATTACATCTCGCGCAAAGCGCGGACAAACCACTAGTATAAAATGAAACGGGTGAAGTAGAATGTTGAAAACAAAATCATTGTATATGATACAAATTAAATGGATATTAAATTATTGAGCAGAAGAAACAAAAAGTAATGTACAATGTTAAAATTCAAAAATAGGGTTTTGAAAAGGAAAATTATTGTATATTCTATGTTGGGGATAGTTAATACACTAGCAAGAACCTTGAGGGTAAAGCAGGTTCTGATCTCCTGTTCCGCCTTTCGGTTCAGATGATTTCTCATGCCTCTTAGAAAAGAAGAAAACTTCGAGATAAGTAAAAACATTCACATATCTCAAGATATGGTGAAATCTCCTGAAATCTAAGAGAAAATAGAAGATTTATATTATTTAAAGATATATTCAAGAGAAGAGGAAATAGTCTACCATCTGGTTCGATCATGGGCTCTCTATACCAGATGACTTCTATCAACTACAAGCTCATGTCCCAACAAGGCTAAGCGCCCACCTAGGCCATGCACCCTCAATAACATGAACTACAAACGACATTATCCCTTCTGAAGGGTACATAGGCAATCCGCACTGAAGGATGCAACTATAAATCTAAACACCTTCCATGGTGACATGCCTCAGTGCCCATACAGCACTCCAGTAGCAGGAAATATCAGTTGGAGCAGGAAGACCATTCGGCCATCACAAGTAGAAATGAAACCATGAGTTATACAATCCATCTCTCATGCTACTATCAAGACAACTAATGACGTATACTGCCTCATAGTCACATGGCATTACACTAAAGACAAAATCTCTTTGCTTATCAACGACTAGAGCAATAGAAAGCAATACAAAATGTTGTTTCCTTCGTTCTATCATTCTGTAGAGTTGAGCACGAATCATTTATACCAAAATTATCCCTAAAAATTTGGCGTTAGAAAGAGGGGTAGTTTTAAACTACATAACAATGTGATAGGCGGAAGAGATATTATATGTCTTCTTGCAAAATTCACAATCCCAATCATTCAGAGCAAATAATCGACTTATTCTCACCAGATCCAAAGTTCACACAGCTGGAAACCTAGAACACGACTCTATGGGAGGAAAACACGGTGCTAACAGAAGTACGAAGTCAACGCAGAAACTGGTCACTAGTTCCTACTGGTTTCGGGTCACAAAACCTACATTTACAATCTTTGGATTCAATGATCCCGACCTGGAGCAGTCATTACCAGCACCAATATCAGCGGGTAATCCACTGCCAACAATCTATACGTTACCAATGCATCAAGGTACACAACTCCACCCCAAAAATTATGTAAAATCCTTAACCAGGAGACAACACCTTCTTCCTGGTTTATGACTTCGACGAGTTCCAAAAGCAAGAAGAGTCATAACAAGACTTCTGGGAATACTACAGGTATACCAAACCACCACTATGAGGGAACTTGAAAACCACCTTCTTCCTGGTTTATAGCATGTAAAAAATAGTTCAATCTAAAATCATCTAAATAGATGAGTGAAGAGAACCCCTCTCAAATATTCAACGAATCTCATAATTTTTTTTTTGTAAAAGGAACAATGACCACTATCATAGAACAAATAAGGAAAAGTTCATTAATGGAGTTCCTGAAAGCACAAGAGTAGTGGAATACAGAAACTAGAACACACAGTAATGCACGAGTAATTTTTCCAAGAATTTTGACTAGATAAATCCTTTTAAAAGTAACATACAAGTTCTTTTGAAAAGCAATTCTCAACCAAGCTCAAGAACACTTTGACTTGTTGACTAGCCTAATCAATTCAAGACTTACCACAGTCGTTGAATTGCTTCTAACCCTTAGAACTTTTGTCTCACCTTACTCGGACTAACAAAACTCTATCTAGCTAAAAGCTCAACCCGTGTGTGTGTCGACTACAACCCCGTCGACTCTCTCTTTATACCTAGAGAGAAAACCCTAAAGACTACCCAATGGAAACTTTCCATTTTCTGTTTCAGCGAATAAGACAATCTTCTTCTTTTGTTCATCGGTTGCTTATTCTCCACTTCTTTTCCTTAATGCCCATGCCTTGATACATATCTTCACATTTGTATTAACGGCTCCTTCCTTTTCTTGCTCAGCTCTTGACTCTGTGTCTCACCCAGTAGTTCATGTCGTACTGCATGAACTACTTCATCTTCGTCTGCAGTATGCATCTTCAATCTCCCCCTTTTTAATCTGTGCGTCTCACAAGTACCTGAGATGAATGCAAACAGCCCCACACAAACACCCACTACTTGGGGAAACAATTCACAAAGGCAAACAGTACTTAGATTTCAGAAGCTAAGGGATTCAAATACTTAGTACATTTCCAAAAGAAAATAACACATGTAGGTACTCCCCCATAATCTATGAATTGTCTTAAGTAGAAATCAAATCCAGTTGCAGCAAATGGTGCAACTGGTAAGTACGATGCAAACAGAAGACAAAAGTAAAACGACAACATTGCTCCCCCACAATCATTGCCTTCATCTCAATCTTCTCCCCCTGCTTGTGAGCACACAGGTTAAAAACCAACCACAAAATAAGAACAAGGAGGGTAAAGAGAGAGAAGGGCTAACCAGATACAGCACGAGAAAGGTCAGCCACGACCTCGGTTAGAGCTTGCAACGCCTTGGCTGTGTCCTGAAGGGCCTCTTGAAGCTCTGTCTGTGTCATTAACCCTTGAGGCACAGTGATCGTGCCCAACTCAACTACAGAGACTCTGCGAGGACCAGCCCTGCCACTTGAGACTGGAGGTGCTGGAGCAAGCGGAGGACGAGCTGAACGCAGGAGAGGAGTAGGAGATGGTGCCGCCTTTCCCTTACCCTTTGTCTTAGCCTTGAGTAGCTCATAGTTTTCTCCAACTCTCTTGTCCTTCTTATACGCCACAGGGCCTATGGCCTTCTCGCCACTCTTTGGCTGGAGAGAGTGTTGCTTCTGGAGGAGTCCCATGATGAGGCGAGGGAAAATCAGCCATCGTGAGTCATTGCGCTGGATCACCCCCAGGTTCATGATCTGCTTGAAGATCAAATTTCCCAAGTCAACCTTCACACCGTGCGCCATCTTGTAGATTAGCTTGGCTCTATCAACGGAGACATGTGTCTTGTGTGTGGAGGGAATCCAGTTATGAACAGCAATGATCATGAGAGCACCATAGCGTGGAGAGAGATCAGTGGTATTCAGGTTAGACCAAGTCCTCTTCGTCTTCTCAGTCAAGAACTCAGCAAGTTCAGTGACTGTTACAGCATCCGCAGCCTCTTCCTCCAACGCCTCTTCTTCAGATACTTCAGAAAGACCGAAGTACTCGTTGATAACTGAGGGAGAAAACTGATACACTTTTCCCCTAACCTTCACTTCAACCTCACTAACCTCATCTTCCAACTTTACCGCCGGAAGGCCTGCATAAAACTCAGCCACCACTTGTTCCACATAGCTCACAAGAGCTGTCACAGTTGAGACCATACCCCCTTTCTTGATAATCTCAACATAGCCCCACTGATCCGGTTCCTCAACATCTACACTACGTTCAGCCAAAAAGCCCCGGCCTACAAACTGATCATACCTTTTTTTTGTCCGCCGGTGGAGTTGAGGAAAGGCTCTGATCTCCCTTCTTTCGTGACTTCAGTCGAGCCGAAACAGAGGTCTCTCTTGCTCGAGAAGGAGATTGGGCTGCATCATCGGGGAGCTGAGATTGCGACGGAGTGCTTGCTTCTCCGGTTTTACCCTTTTTGGAGACTGGGAGACCCAACCTTTCCAAGACCCATTTCTTTCTTGTCTTAGCCGGTGGAGTACCTTCAGAGGTGGAACTCAACTAGACCGCTTCCTTGGCCTTCTTGGCGACTGCCAAGACCGGATCCACTTCCTCACGAGATTCGTTGGACTTCTCCTCGTCTTCTTCTTGTTCCCCTTGTTCCTCCACTGATCCAGAGGCGGTGTTCTTTTCTCCAGGGTTAGATGCAGTCGGAGAAGTGGAGAGTTTTGCTAAAGCTTCTTCTGGATCAGTCGCTGGCTTAGGTACTGTAGATGTCTCGAGAATCGCATCCACTCGTTGCGATGTGCCCTGATGTTCGTCACTGTCCTCCGACTGAGTCTTCTCGTGTGCGGTGTTAAAGGACTCAAGCTCCTCGGTAATCTCAGGAAGAGATGTCGCAGTTGGCTGCTCGTTGAGAGGAGGGGATGATTCAGGTTCTCCGTCAGCGAGATGCAGCCGAGTTTGCTCAGATGTGACATGCACAAGTGGATTTGCGGAGGAGGATGCCGAGACAGACTTCTTGGAGTTCTTCATCTTCGAAATGAGGCAAGATCAGTTTCGATTGGGAAGTGGAGAGGTGGATGCTCTTGAAGTAAATAGAGAGCCGTTTAGGGTTTTGCCCACTATCTCCACTAAGAGGGAAACTCAACCAACTTGTCCGGAATTTGCACATCTGGTCCCTGAACTAGTACACTTCTCTTTATTCACCCTGCACATGTTAATTTCTCTCATCCAAACCCATTAGACTTAGGCAACCACATACTCGAATCCTAATGCATCATTAGACCCTCAGTAGAGCAATTAAACATATGTCACAGATCACAGTTGGCCTTAGTCAGAATGGGGTTTTCGAAGACATGATTAATTTTTTTTTTCTTACCTTTTAGAACATGTTGTGCCTGATCTGATTCAGTATCTAGTTCATTCTGCACACATGAGACTTGTAGATTGTACGACCTGGTGGACTCAATAGTCTTTTGTGGCTAGCTTTCACACCGTTGTACCTTCATCAATCCTGGTGGGTTTTTCACTTCCTTATTCAACGTGTGCGAGTGCTCCCTTTTTTTTTTTGTTGTTGTTTCTTTTTCTCTTTTGAACTCTATCACCCTTCTTGTGAGGTGAGGTTGTTGCCTTTTATGGGTACTCTGATCATCCACACACGTGAAAACTTGTACCTCTCAGCAGGATCAACGGTACAACGGGCAGCTCTTTTCCACAATGTTCTTAAGTGCCAAACCTAATCTGAATCATATGTACTTCCTGAACTAGCACCTGTGTCAGACCCTGCATCACTGGACTCAACAATCAAGGTTACATACCCCAATGGCATTTCTTAACGTGACAAATCGATTAAGATCAAGAGGTTTAGTAAAAATATCAGCCAATTGTAAATCAGTGACAACATGCTTAATCACTACCTGATTGTCTTCAACCAATTCTCTGATGAAATGGTGCCGTATGTCAATGTGCATTGTCCTTGAATGCTGGACTGGATTCCTTGAGATATCAATTGCACTTTTGTTGTCACAGTGTACCAGAAAGGGTCCAGACGTCATTCCGTAGTCCGCTGACATTTGCTTCATCCAAATCAGTTGTGTGCAACAGCTTCCCATGGCAATGTATTCGGCTTCTGCAGTAGATAGTGACACAGAATTCTGCTTCTTGCTCATCCATGATATGAGGTTGTGACCCAAAAAGAAACAGCCTCCACTTGTGCTCTTCCGGTCATCGGCACATCCTGCCCAATCCGCATCACAATATCCTACCAGATTCTTGTTGGAATTTTTGGCAAATTGCATTCCAAGGCTCTCAGTACCCTTGACATACTTGATGATTCGCTTTACTGCATTCAAGTGAGACACCTTGGGTTTTGCTTGGTACCTTGCACACACTCGCACGCTGAAAGATAGATCTGGTCTACTGGCTGTAAGATACAGTAGACTTCCAATCATTCCTCTGTACAAGGTTGGATCAACATCCTCACCAGCCTCATCTCTTGCAAGTTTCACTGAAGTACTCATTGGAGTTCGAGCGATTTTGCTGTTCTCAAGTCCAAATCTCTTAACGAGATTGTTGGCATAAGCACTTTGTGAGATGAATACACCTTTCTCTGACTGAGTTACTTGAAGCCCCAAGAAGTACTTGAGCTCTCCACACATGCTCATCTCAAACTCGTCAGTCATATCCTTCACAAATTTGTCCAACATTTGCTGCGAAGTACTCCCGAAGATAATATCATCCACGTAGATCTGAACAATGATAATGTTCTGGTCTTTCTCCATGAAGAACAGAGTCTTGTCTACACTTCCTCTGATGTAACCTCCTTCTTGCAGAAAGCTGGTAAGACGCTCATACCATGCTCGAGGTGCCTGCTTAAGATCATACAACGCTTTCTTCAGCTTGTAGACATGTCGTGGATGAGTGTGATCTTCGAACCCTTTTGGTTGCTCCACATAGACCTCTTCTTGCAAGATCCCATTCAGGAACGCACTTTTCACATCCATTTGATACACTTTGAAGTTCAGAATGCACGCCATCCCTAAGAACAACCTGATGGACTCAATACGAGCTACTGGTGCAAATGTTTCTTCAAAGTCCACCCCTTCAACTTGTGAATACCCTTGTGCTACCAACCGTGCCTTATTACGAACCACTTCTCCATGCTCACCAGTCTTGTTCTTGAAGATCCATTTAGTTCCCACGACATTTACTCCCTTGGGTCTAGGCACAAGTTCCCACACATCATTCCTTGCGAACTGCTCTAGTTCCTCCTCCATTGACACAATCCAGTATTCATCACGTAGTGCTTCATTGTGTGTCTTAGGTTCAATGGAGGATACAAAACAGGCGAACTGAACCATCTCCCTGAAGTTTATCACCTTGCCGTGAGTCTTACGTCCCTCATCTAACCCTCCAATCACATCGTCAGCAGAATGGTTACGATGTACTTGCTGAGGTACTTTGGTTGGTGCAGCACCTTCTGGTTCAGTGTTCTTAGATACTACTTCTCTTGTTGTGATCTCTGGTGTCTCTGTCTCCTCATCTGATCCATGATCTTCCCAGGTGATTACTGACAAGTCATCAAACACCACGTTCACTGAATCCATAACCGTGGCTGATCGCTTTTTGAACACTCGGTACGCTGTGCTAGTCCGTGAATAGCCAAGAAAGATGCCTTCATCGCTTCTTGAGTCAAACTTCCCTAGGTAGTCTTTGTCATTCAATATATAGCACCTGCAACCAAAAACATGAAAGTACCCAAGGTTAGGTGTTTTACCAGTCCACATTTCATAAGGTGTTTTCGTGGTCCCTTTTCTCACATACACCCTGTTGATGATGTAACATGCAATACTCAATGTTTCAGCCCAGAACCTTTGAGGTATCTTATTGCCATGTATCATTGCCCTGCCCATCTCTTGATGTGTCTTGTTCTTTCGCTCAACTACACCGTTTTGTTGTGGTGTCCTGGGAGCTGAGAATTGATGAGCAATCCCTTTCTTCTCACAAAACTGTGTCATGAGTTCATTCTGAAACTCCCCTCCATGATCACTGTGTATTTTCTTGATTCATCCTTTCTCATTTATCAACTATAGAGCCCATATTTTGAAACTCTCCACCGTTTCTGACTTTTTCTGATGAATCTGACCCATGTGAATCTTGTAAAGTCATCAACTAGTACAAACACATACTTCTTCCCTCCAAGACTGTCAATTTGCATTGGTCCCATTAGATCCATGTGAACTAGATCCAATGGTGCCACTGTTTGTACATCAGGAACCCTCTTGTGTTGCACCTTCACTTGTTTCCCTTGATGACAAGCTCCACATACGATCTTATCTTTTATTTGAAGTCGTGGTACTCCACGTACTAAGTTCTTATGGACCAGGGTTGCCATACTACGCAGGTTCATGTGGCCTAGTCGTTGATGCCACAGTTCAACACTGTTGTGTGAGGATTGGGCAGGGAAAGCGTTTGTGCATTTAGTCTTCTTTTCCCACATGTAGCAGTTGTTGCCGGCTCTTACTCCTTGCAGAATCGTAACCCCATGTGTGTTGATGGCTCGACATTCTTTTGCTGTGAATAGAACTGAGATTCCCTCATCACACAGTTGACTCACGCTGATCAAGTTTGCCTTCAGTCCTTTAACGAAGTACACGTTTACCAACTTAGGTAGTTCACTATCATTTGTAGTACCTTTCCCTTTGATGGATCCTTGTCCTCCATCTCCAAAAACAACCTTCCCACCTTTCACATTTTTCAGGTTATCCAGATACTCAGCATTCCCCGTCATGTGCCTTGAACAGCCACTGTCAAAATACCATGGTTCTTCTGTATCATCATCCTCTGTAACACGAGCCATGTTACATCGTAAGTCAGATATTGTATTAGCTGAAGAATATAAGTCTGCCTTCTTCATCCATACTCGACTTGTGTTCCCAATTCTCCAGAACTTTCGTTGGTTCCATACTTGTCTGACCTTCTCCAGATATTTCTGACAGAACCGTTTGTAATGACCAATCTTCCCACAAAAGTAGCACCCACTGGTTTGGCTTGAAGGACTTATTGTCTCCGATTCCTTGACGTGATCAAATCCTCCAGATACGAAGTTGGTCACACCTGTGGTATGGTTTGATCTTCTAGTGTAACCAAGCCCCATGTGAGAGTTCTCTGTTCTACCTTGAGACAGAATCTTGTCGAGCTGTTTAGTGCCTGTAAGCATCTTGATCTTCTTGTACTGTTGATCTAGCTCCGATTGTAGTCCAATGGTTATTTTCTTCTTAGCCATCACTTCCTGTCTGAGCTCTTCAGCTTGTTTGGCAAGAAGTAGTTTCTCTTTCATCAGACTCACACTTTCCTTGGCTATCTCAGTCTCCTTTTGGAGTTCTAGACGCATTTTCTCCAATTCCGCCTCAAGACTTTCCTTAGCTTTCTCAAGTGCTCTATTCTCAGCTCCAAGTCTTAGTACCGTCTCTCGAATCTCTCGGTAGCTCTCAGTTAATTCTTTCTCTGATTCACTTTCACTTTCTGAGTCGGATTCAAATTGAGTGATGCCCAAAAACGCTACAAAGTTGTTCAACTCTTCTTCACTGTCGCTGTCAGAGTCACTGTCGTTGATCCCGATCATCGATTTCTCTTTCTTCTTCTTGTTGTATGATTCGCATTCAGCTTGAGTATGACCAAACCCTTTGCACCCAAAGCATTGAAACTCTCGTCTTTTCGCTGTGGGGCAATCAGTACGCACATGGCCATATCCCTTGCACTCATAGCACTTCACATCTGATTTCTTGGCATTCTTCTCAGCTTCAGTAGGTTTGGGTTTTGAGCCGAACTTCTTGTAGGACTGTCCTTGCTCAACTTTTCTGAGTGCTCTATCAAATCGCCGTACAAGTAGACTTACTGGATCGTCACCTACTTCATCTTTTTCAACTGAAGCTAGTGCAATTCCTTTTACCTTCTTTCCACTGTCTAGCTCCATCTCATGAGCTTGCATCATACCCACTACCTCATCGAAGCTTATGTCATCAGTGTTGAGAGCAACTTCCATAGCTGATTTGTGACCTCTGAACCTTTCAGGAAGACACCTCAAGAAATTTTTCACCAACTTCTTCTCTTTGTACTTCTTTCCTAGTGTGAGGGCTTCTTGAGACAATGAGCTTAGCTTGGAACTGAAATCCGCGATTGATTCATTTTCGTCCATCTTTAGATCTTCAAAGCGAGTATCCAGCATGTCTCTTCTTGAGCTTAGGACCTTTGTAGTTCCTTCAAAGTGCCTTTGGAGAATGTCCCATGCTTCTTTTGCTGACTCACATCCCTGAATCAGTTCAAACTGTTTCCTTGCTACACTGCAGTGGATGGCCGTGAGTGCTCTTGCATTGAACTTGGCGAACTTGTTCTCATCATCAGTCCACAGTTCTTCTGGTTTTGATACATCTATACCATCTTCACCCCTCGCCACAGGGCGTTTCCACCCAGACTCGACTGCCTTCCATGCTAGTGGATCAATACCTTTGATCGTCGCCTTCATTCTGGCTTTCCAGAACCCATAGTTTCCTACTTCCAAGATGACCTTGGAGTGTGCTACTAACTCTTTGAAGTTGTCCATTCCGCAGGATCCTTACCTGTTTAAGAAAAACACAAGTACCTGCTCTGATACCAATTGAAAGCACAAGAGTAGTGCAATACAGAAACTAGAACACACAGTAATGCACGAGTAATCTTTCCAAGAATTTCGACTAGATAAATCCTTTTAAAAGTAACATACAAGTTCTTTTGAAAAGCAATTTTCAACCAAGCTCAAGAACACTTTGACTTGTTGACTAGCCTAATCAATTCAAGACTTACCACAGTCGTTGAATTGCTTCCAGCCCTTAGAAATTTTGTCTCACCTTACTCGGACTAACAAAACTCTATCTAGCTAAAAGCTCAACCCGTGTGTGTGTCGACTACAACCCCGTCGACTCTCTCTTTATACCTAGAGAGAAAACCCTAAAGACTACCCAATGGAAACTTTCCATTTTCTGTTTCAGCGAATAAGACAACCTTCTTCTTTTGTTCATCGGTTGCTTATTCTCCACTTCTTTTCCTTAATGCCCATGCCTTGATACATATCTTCACATTTGTATTAACGGCTCCTTCCTTTTCTTGCTCAGCTCTTGACTCTGTGTCTCACCCAGTAGTTCATGTCGTACTGCATGAACTACTTCATCTTCGTCTGCAGTATGCATCTTCAGTTCCTGATGTAAAGGAAAAAACAACAACCAAAAGCAGGAGGGGCACTGCCCAAACACCAGGTGATTTTCATCTACTGTGTTGTCTCCTGTCATAAGCATGTTTTTCCACAAAAGGAGTCGAAGAAAACATTAACTGTACATCAGAACGTGCTTGCCATCAATTCCTTTACTCCACTGAGAGAAAAAGAAGGCAGGAGAACACACGTTCCTGCTGTAAGTCACTGTAAAAGGAAAGAATCTGACCTTATAGAAGTAAACAAAGGCCATCTCCGGCTATCAAAGCTGAAGAATAATGATTACATCCAATTCAATGCAGAAACAAAACCAAGGTTGCAACAAAGGGAAACAATGACTTAGGGTCTACGATTACTCACCTTACGTGGAAGCAAAATCAAACAACTCCACGGCTGTTCACCTTGCCAAGAAGCATGGCTCATCAATTTTATGGCCGCTCACTTTACAAGGAAGCGAGCTTCAAAGTTTTTACTGCTGCTTATCATAAATGGAAGCATGAATCCTTCAAGTTGCAACTGCTCACTCCTAGATAAGAGCATGTTGCACGAATCTTAAACCGTTGATATGCAAGAGATTACAAGTTTTTCAGCTGCTCACCCCAAGCAAGAAGCAGGAGCCGGTGCGCTTATTTCTGCTTTTACCCAAAGAAGGAAGTATGGGTCAAAAATATGGATTTGCATACCCATAATAAAGCCAAGGTCATGAGCTTCATAAACTTCTGCCAAGCCATAACCACGAGCTATCAACAGCTTCACAAAACATAAAAGCAAGCTTGACCACCTTACTACTGCTTTTCATGGCAATATACCCTACTATACTTCTAAGGGAAGCAAGGCTATGTGTCTCTACAAGTTCTTGAGGTCGCTAAGGCCAGATGCCTCAACAAGTTTCCAAGAAAGCTAAGACCACATGCCTCTACAAGTTTCTAAGGCTATATGTTTCTTCAACGTTCCAGGAACTAGAAATTTACATAAATTTAGTTAAGGCTACATGCCTATATAGGTTTCCAAGGCTACGTGCCCCTACAAGTTTCTAGAAGCCATGAATTTCCTATAACGATCTAAGGGTATGTGCCTCTACAAGCTTCCAAGGATGTAGGACCAAGGCCACATGCCTTCACTAAATTCTTAGGAAGACACAAACAAGATGAAGAGTAAGGGAAAATAAGTTAACTCGTTAACCCAAGGATAAACATGCACCAACAAATCTCATCAACGTACCCACAACAAATGGATACAAGAAGAAAGCAACAAGTCACTAAATGACACATATAAAACGTTGAGAGTGGCTCACCCCAGCGGTAGCGAAGAACAGTAAGAACGAGTAATTAAGTGACACCTACAAAAGAGGAAATCCAAGGAATATAAGAAAACAACATTTATGGATGATAAATAACACGAATGGACTAAGTATGTCCTAGCATGCAGAAGAACACATTAATCCTTACGTATGAAGCCAGAGTGCTTACTCTTATGAAAAAAGCATCATCCCTAGTACTCCTACTCCTACACAAGAACTTCACATGCTAATCCTTATGGAGGAAGTATAGTACCAAATGTGCTTACTCCTGCGCGAAAAGCAGTAATGCCAAATTTTCCATAGGGAGTATAGTACCAAAAATGTTTACTACTGTGTAAAAAGATCATACACCACTCTTATGCGGGAAACATAGTACAAAACATATCAAAGATTCCAAAACTTGCTATCCAAACCCAAGGATGGAGAAGTACTGTTACTCTAACTAACAAAACCCGAGCAAGTATAGAGTGTCGTCCTGGTGCGAGAAGATGGATAAATGTGAAATTTCCAAGATAAACATGGCCTTTGAGAAGATAAGGAAAAATCTTCTCAAAAGGATAAACTCGAATCAGGGGTGGAAAAGGAAAAACGGTTAACCTTGGTCGAATATATAAAGAAGACATAGGCGAAGAGCAAAGGGAGACTGAAAAATTCATAGCAATTTTAGCACTTAGAGAAATTTTAGGAAATTTTGTTTTTGTTACCGAGATGAGACTCAACTAGGAAAATCGCTGACAGCTCTTACGGCCAAAGCTCTTACGACCTGTTGTAACAATTGCAGCACTCATACGCGGATTCGAAATAATATCATCCTTCCTTTGCTCTTAATTACGTATTATTTATTTTGTTTGTTACTCGTAGTTGATCACTTGTCGTTCGCTTCACAGAAATCCGGATATTCAAGGAAAGTTGAGAATTCTCTACTTTCCTCCGTAACTAAAATTGAAGTTTCAAATTTCGGTTCCCACACCAACTTGTAAGAACCGACCTGGATGCTAGTACGGACCAATCTCACACAACTAAGCCGATAGGTGACCCAATTCTAGTCAGTCCATTTTTAAGTTCTTGTCATGTTTAAGTGTAATATTCAAGTGAGGTTCTCAAGTACCATGGTACGTGGAAGCAAAGAAAGCCAGATGGCCATATTGTATAAATCATAGAGGATTCGACACATTGTAATATTAGTGTAGTTATCGATCTTATACAATACTAGACCTAAATGAATTGAACATCAATCACCCCATCGGCCGCCTGTCTTGTGTCAATCTGGACCATCCTTAGAACCAGCCACATTAAATGAGGAATAAGAAACTCTACAATTTCTTAGAAAGGCGAATTGTTCTGCCTACACGGTTATTCCCAAAAACCTAATCATGTCATGTAAATGATCATGTCTTTTAAACGACGATAGCATCCTGGTCATCCGTTTCACTTAACACTCGGCGTCATGGTTTAGGTCTGCTAGGTATGGTTTTTTCCCAAGGGAAGGCCTTGGTGAATTCCTCCCATCTGTCAGCTGTCTAGACAAATCGCCTTGCATCTCATACAACTGATTGATCCATTAGCCTCACCCAAGCATATAACCATACTTAGGGTCTATAGGCATATAGCTGGTTTTAGTAACCTACATGAATGCACCAAATAAAAATAATACACTCATCCTCAATGCCTTATGTATGGATCACACAACACTCAATCAATCCAACCAAACAATCCTAAACCAACCAAAAGGCCATGACTATGAACCGGCCAGTCATAAACCTTCAGTTCTAACCCTACGTCATCGCACTCACCTTAGCCAGTCAGAGATAATAAGAAGGAGAAACTAAACCGCAAACACACAAGGCACTATCGTTCCTTTCCACAAACTACCCAACCGCCTTGCCGGACTGCCTCACTGAACAGTGACCACTCGCCTGGTTGGGTTGACCACTCGGCCTAAGCCTCTCTCTCTCTCTTCTCTCTCTCTCTCACTCTCTCTATCTCTCTCTCTCTCTCTCCCTCTCGATTTATGTGGTGGTTTATTT
Organism: Moricandia arvensis; assembly: GCA_905132765.1. Taxonomy (NCBI): domain Eukaryota; kingdom Viridiplantae; phylum Streptophyta; class Magnoliopsida; order Brassicales; family Brassicaceae; genus Moricandia; species Moricandia arvensis. Next base: position 90,615 of record CAJHQP010000768.1, on the reverse strand, counting down.
AAAGGACTTATGCCAAATGGGAGAAAGAAAGGGGGTTTATATAGAGAAGGAGAAGTATTTGATGGGGCACCAATGGTCAAGGGCCGAATTACTGCGAGTTGCACTCATGACCATTCGCCCTAGCCTTGTATCCCTTCGCCCATCCACTCACAACCTCTCGCCTATATCCACCCTTAGCCTAACCTGAACCGCCCTAAGCTAAGACCACACCTCACCTAACTTATCCCAAATCGGAGCACCCTAACCCTAACACCTAACCACTTGACCCCCACCGACAAGACCCAACATTTCTAGCCGGACTGACCCCAACTACCTCACTCCCAAACCATACTACCTCAGCTAATCGAGCTGGTTGTCGAGCTGGACACCTAGCTGGCCCGAGCTGACTTATATTACACTAGTCCTAAGCTGACTATACTACCCCGAGCTTGACGAGAACTTTTTTTCTGGTCGATAAAACTACCCATGCTTCGGAACCGACCTCGATATTCCACCCACGACATTTGATTACCTCTAAAAAGAAATTCTATCATGCCACAACATGCCGGCATGTTTCTAAAATCCAGGAATGAGGCTTTCAACCGTTTTGTTCCCCCCCCCCTCTCTTCTCCTTGTTGCTATCTCATTGAAATTACCAAATAAACAAGGTACTGTTCTTGTAATACTCCTTCTGGAGATACGTTCCCAGAACTTTCCTCAGCACTTAACGACCGGATCACCATACACAAAGGTCATATCAGCTTTTATATCAATAAATATATTGTCTGAGTAGATAATCTTAAACTCGAGAGAGTCAGGATAAAAGAAATCTAGCCACCGCTTGTACCTTCCGGTTCAACCGTAAACAATTTATAATAGCCAAACTCCACCTGATAATTGTGGAACAACTCCAAAGAATTTTCGTTTCTGAGAGAAAAAGAAGGGTCTCTAGCAGATGTTGTTTCGTCAAGTAAGCTCATGTCCCTTGACAATTAATTCCATGATATGACATTCATATCTTATTACTTAGCTCCCATCAGAATTTTGGAATTTCTTCGGATTCTATAAAGTACAACATAGATGCACCCGTCCTTTGACCAAAAAATCAGATCCAAAAGAAATAGGAGAAAACCAAGTCTTAGCAGTTGCTAGAAGTATAATTAAACGTCGAGTGCAGTTCTTTATCCTGAGATGTACACAAAGAGTACGTAGCAGGTGTGCTAAAAAAACAAGATCAAATGCACACAAAAATACCAATGCAGCCAAAAATCAAACCAACGTCACCACTCAAGCCAATGGCAATGATACGTCTAAAACTCAACTGATATCCAGTCAATTCTAAAAGGAGTATAAGACCGATAAAGCGTTCATCATAGGCCTACTTACTTAAGTTTAAGAGATATTGGCTATGTTGGATAATTCCAAGCTTGTGGAAACTTAACATATTAATAAGTGTTTAATATGTTAAGTAAACACAAAAGGAAATCTAGAAATAGGAAAAAGAAGTTTTCTATTTAGGTTAGTTTGTGTTTTTCTTTATCCCACATGTTAAAGGGAATTGTCTTTCACTATAAATATAGATCTAATGGAGAGGTATTCCACAAGATCCAAGAGAAGCATTGAGAGCTTTAGTTTTGAGTAGTTTTTAAAGCCAATAAGAAAAGTTGTTCTTATAATTCCTTATTTCTAGAGATCCTTGAATTGGTATCAGAGCTTAAGTTAAAAGCTTTGACCAAACCTTAAGTTGAAGCTTCAATCCTGGTGGATGTGAAGCAAGGGTTCACGATGCAAGATGGCTGACGTGAATAAGGCTCCATGCACGAAGGACTTTGGATCCGCATCCATCCAATGTCCGATGTTGAACTCGGCAAACTATACACTTTGTTCGATGAAGATGAGGGTGTTACTCCGAGTTCATGATGTGTGGGACACGATAGATCCTGGTTCTGATGATCAAAAGAAGAACGATGTTGCGATTGCTATTTTGTTTCAGTCAGATCCCAAGACATTGATTCTCCAGGTGGGAGAACAAACCGCATTAAAATAGATCTGGAATGCCATCAAGTCACGACACCTTGGAGCTGATCGTGTAAGGGAGGCAAGACTTCAGACGTTGATGACATAGTTCAACAGGTTGAAGATTGATGATAGCGATACCGTAGATGATTTTGCCGAGAAGATATCATGTCTAGCATCCAAGGCAGCCTCGTTGGGAGAAAACATAGAAGAGTCCAATATGGTTAAGAAGTTCTTGAAGGGTCTACCAAGGCACAAGTACATCCAGATTGTAGCATCCTTAGAACATGTTCTAGACCTCAACTCGACGGGTCTTGAGGATATAGGAGCGTGTAGGGGAAGAAACTCAGAAAGAAGACAAGGGAAGCTCATGTTTTCAGATAATAATCACCATAGTCAGAAGACTTATGGAGATTTTCCTGGTAGAAGTAGAGGATGTAATGGAAGAGGCAGAGGTCGAGGTATGTTACACAACCAAAATCATGTGTCACACACCGATTTCAAAAACTCGAAGAAGGATCGATCGAAGGTGATATGTTGGAGATGTGACAAGCCGGTCACTATGCAATTGTCTGTTACGAGAAGTCTGATATCAACACATGATCCATCACCAAACTTCACATTCCCTTTGGTGTTGAGATTCAAAATCGAAAAGAACTCCTTATTTCCCGTGATGTGATTACTCGCTCCATTATCCAAATACCAAACACTTGCACTACCTTTGTTGATATCGAGATTCTTCGAAATCACCTTGTCTTCATTCAAGAAAACTACCTCGTGTACATAGAGGGCATCGGCCTCTTGTGTCTCGTTTAGGTTAGTCTCTTGATTCTTCACTAACTTCTCGGGAGAGACAGTTGCATAGTGACTCGGCTTGTCACATCTCCAACATATCACCTTCGATCAATCCTTCTTCGAGTTTTTGACGTCCGTGTGTGACACATGATTTTGGTTGTGTGACACACCTCGACCTCTGCCTCTTCCATTACGTCCTCTACTTCTACCACGAAAATCTCCATAACCCCTCTAACTATGGTGATTATTATCTAAAAACATGAGCTTCCCTTGGTCTTCTTTATGAGTTTCTTCCCCTACACGCTCCTCGTACACCTTTAACCTTCCAACTATATCCTCAAAACCCGAGTTGAGGTCTAGGACTTGTTCTAAGGACGCTACAATCTGGATGTACTTGTGTCTTGGAAGACCCTTCAAGAACTTCTTAACCATGTTGGACTCGTCTATGCTTTCTCCCAACAAGGCTGCCTTGGATGCTAGACCTGATATCTTCCCCGCAAAATCATCTACGGTATCACTATCATCCATCTTCAACTTGTCGAACTCCGTCATCAACGTCTGAAGTCTTGCCTCCCTTACACGATCAGCTCCAAGGTGTCGTGACTTGATGGCATTCCAGATCTCTTTTGATTCGGTTTGTTCTCCCACCTGAAGAATCAATGACTCGGGAACTGATTGAAACAAAAGAGCAATCGCGACATCGTTCTTATTTTGATCATCAGAATCGGGTTCAATCGTGTCCCACACATCGTGAACCCTGAGTAACACCCTCATCTTCATCGACCAAACTGTATAGTTTGTCGAGTTCAACATCGGACATTGGATAGATGCGGATCCAAAGTCCTTCGTGCGTGGAGCCCTATTCACGTCAGCCATCTTGCGTCATGAACCCTTGCTTCACAGCCACCAGGATCGAAGCTTCAACTTAAGCTTTGTTCGAAGCTTTAACTTAAGCTCTGATACCAATTCAAGGTCTCTAGAAACAAAGAAATTTATAAGAACAACTTTTCTTATTAGCTTTAGAAACTACTCAAAACTAAAGCTCTCAATATGTCTCTCTTAGATCTTAGGATCTACTACCTTAGATCTTATGGAACATCTCTCCATAAACCTATATTTATATTGAATGACAATTTTCTTTAACATGTGAGATATGAAAAACACAAACTAACCTAAATAGAAAACTTCTTTTTCCTATTTCTAGATTTCCTTTTTGTGTTTATCTTAACATATTAAACACTTATTAATATGTTAAGTTTCCACAAGCTTGGAATTACCCAACATTCAAAAGCACCAGCAGTCTAAAACATCGCAAGCACTAGAGGTAAATTGAACTCCAATCTCCATTAATAAACACAACAGCCCGTGATGTTGAGGATGGAGCAGAGGTCGTGATATCAGAAGCTATGTGTAGTAGGAGAGAGACTTCCCAATCAAAGCTTGTTGTCATTGATTGTGATGAAACAGCACCGGAGCCCACACCCTAGGGCATGTGAGCTTGGAAAAAGAAAAAATTACATCCTAAATCACTTTTTGACTTTGTAATTTCATCATAGGCCACATCATACTTGTTGGTCACTTTTCTGGGGAAAAAAGACTTTGATACCCCTAAAATAAAAAGAAACTAAAAAATCAGAAGAAATATTACGTCATGACCAAACTTTCTACTTTACCAAAATTCCAAAAGTCAATAACCCTAATCACGTCTTCTTTGCTTGCCGTCACCCGATATTGTGAGGAAGAAGAACGTCAAAGATGAAGAAGCGCAAGATTCTAAGCCGTGTCTCGGGTTTCTTGAGAGGGAAAACTTTTCTATGGAGATTATAAAGTGGATTTCGCTACAGCCGAAGCTCTGGACCGACGGGCGAAATCTGGAGCTATTCAAGTTTTGATTCCTCTTCTTCGTTGTAACGATCTATGGACGTCGTTGGAGCTATTCAAGTTTTGATTCTTCTTCTTCGTCTCTTATTCTAAGCATGAAAGCTGTGAGTCTTTCTTCTTTTATCTTTCTCGTTTTAAGGTAAATAGTATTGGTTACGAACTCTGGATGAAGATTTTTCTAAGTGTTATATTAGTGGGCAGTTCGATTGTAATCATAATTGGAAAATTTTCAAGATTGTTACTTTTTAGATTCTAGATAGGAACAGAGCTTAAAGCTCATGTCTTGTTGATGATTGCACTTTTTCCTAGCTTATGTTTACAGTAGCAGAAAATTTTTAGATGCAAATCGTGACTTTCAGAGATTTTAGGGACTTGTACCAGTGACGGTGAAGTAAATCACTGAATCTTCTGTCCAGTGGTGAAAAATCTGGTAACTTCATCAATGTTATCGAGCTTACAAACCTACAATCTCTTCAAAACCTCATTTCCAAATATTGATAGTTTTTACTCAGTTTTCTGTAACGGTTTCGCATTTTTATCTTACACATGTGTCACTTGTTGGGCTAGTGTGTGATAAAGACGTCTTAAATGTCACCGTAGTTATTCACTCTTGATGATGGCACTAGTCGTATCGTAAAAGATGGTACCTTTCTCTATATCACTCCCATAGAACTCAACACTTGTTTTATGTATGAATTGAGTCATGAAACATCTAAGCTGTTTATAATTGGGTTTTGTCTTTTGTTATTTGGGTGAACGAAAATTTGGACGCTAGAGAAATGGAGTCAGTGCTTTGCAGCGGCGATGCTGTGTGGTTTTGTGGCTGTGGCTGCACCGTCCACAACAGTGTTGTGTATTGCGGCGGTAACTCGTGAGACTGTACCGTCCACAAATTATCAGCCACAAATAACCATCCACATGGACATATGGACATGCGCATGCTCGTCCACAAACAACAGTCCACAAAGACCACAAAGACAGAGGAGGTTGGACATGGATTCGACTCGTAGAAATTAAGCAAGTTGAATATGTCCACGATTTGGATGATTATGTATCCACGAATAACCCATCCACAATTGTTATGTCCATGATTTGGATGATTATGTATCCACGAATAACCCATCCACAATTGTTATGTCCACAACTCATTGGTTCAAACAATATCTTTCATACTATATAAAAACTCTACTATATAGTCAATGATCATTTATACAAAAAGTGTATAAGATATATGTACGTGATAACCTCCTTCGTCCACAATTTATAACGTCCACAAAGATTATGTATCCACAAACATTCCTTTCTTCTTCTAAGGGTAAAAATGTCCAAAACATGTCTCCGTTGGTGTGAATGTTACCTACAAGCGGAAAGTGACCTTCAATGTAAAGGAAACTCAAAAAGTGGCCTTTTTAAGTAATCAACACGTGGAAAAATGATGTAGCGTACATTGTTATCTCAATAGGCTTTGGTTTTCTAAGTTTCTTTTTCTTTCTTAAATTGCTTTTCCTTTTGTTATTAGGAATCGATTATAATTCATAGCCGACTATGATTTCCTGTATCTTTATATATAGTATCTTCTCGGCTTTGCGAGGGATACAACTTTTCCATTGATTAATTAAACTTAGAGTTTTGTGTTAAAACAACTCTTGAATCCTTACTTCTTGGTATTCTCTAAGAAATCAACGGACTTAAGAATGCTAAGTTAACGGGTATTCTCTGTATTCAACGTTACCTTTGCATTATCGGTTACTAATGGTTACTTCCGCTCCGTCAATTGGTATCAGAGACTTTAACTACGATTAGATTTGTGGTTTCATCTAGGGTTTTGATGGCACCGCGACCAGCTAACGACTGGACGCAATTCCAGCAATTCTTGGAAGATTTTCAAGAGAATTTTCACGACAACCTTCTCTTGACACTCGCAGATCCAATTTAAACCGGAGTTCAGGCCGAGGCACAAGCAGAATTCGCAGCAAACACAAAAAAGAAGCAAACGCAGCACGACAACAACGCCACCATCGCCACCATAATCCCGTTTTTGAAGATGCTAATAACGATTCTGATGGAGACAATCCATTCGGAGACAACGTAACGAGCAACAACAGCGCCATGATCGAGATCGGCAACCTCAACACAACGATGAGACACGATGGACTTTGGGAATAAAGCTTGATATCCCAGAGTTTGATGGTGGATCGCAACCAGAAGACCTTCTCGACTGGTTCGTAACAGTTGATGAATTCATAGAGTTTAAAGATGTACCGTACAATGGAAAAGTTCCTCTTGTAACCACTCGAGTATGCGGCCATGCTGCCTTGTGGTGGAATCAACTCAAGCTTTCTCGTATTCGCCGTGGGAAAGAGAAGATCTCTTCTTGGGATAAATTAAGAAAACATATGCGCAAGACGTTTATCCCATACAACTTTGAGTGTCTTCTTTTTCAGAATTTTCATAACATTCATCAAGGTTCTCTATCCGTCGAAGACTATGCGAATGAATTCTACCACATGCTCATGCGTGTGGATATCCATGACTTCGAGGATCAACTTGTAGCACGTTTATTGTGGTTTTCGACCTCAGTTGCATAATATGCTTCATCAATTTGATCCTAGTTCGGTTGCTGAAGCTCGACAATGTGCACTTCTTGTTGAACAATAGACTCGGCTCAATGTGAACCAATGGAACAACAACTCTAGACCACGCAATACAACAACCACCAATGACGACACCAAACCCTCGACCGATCGTGACAATATTTAAAACACTCAGACCAATACCCGACCAACGGATCACATCAAACCACGACCCTCCCGCCCTAACTCTTTACGGTGTTTTACCTGTGGGAAAATGGCCATTGATAAACGGCTTATCCGAATACTGGTCGTTTGGGCATACTAGCCAGTGATAAAGAAAGTGTAGGCGCCCCTATATACGATACAGAAGATGGACGTTTTGACGATGTGGAAGAAGAACAGGTCATCGGTGACATGGGAACCTTCCTCATGCTACGAAGAAACTGTTTTGCTCCAAAAATAGCCGAAGCCTGGCAACGAACGTCTCTGCTCAGCTCGACATGCACGGTCAAAGGCAAATCTGTTGGTTCATGATTGATTTGGGTTGTTCGGCTAATGTAGTCTCATAAGATGCTGTATGAAAACTAGCACTTAAACCTGAGCCTCATCCACACCCGTACCGACTTCTTTAGATTCAAACTGGGGCTGATGTTTATGTTTCACAATATACTCTACTCTCTCTCTCTCTCTCTCGATCGGGTCCTTATACAAGGACGATCTATATTGTGATATCGCTCCCATGGATGTGTCTCACATCATCTTAGGGCGACCATGGCAATACGATAGAGAATCCATCCACAACAGAAAGATGAACACTAATTCATTTATGTTTCAGGGCCACAAGATTACACTACTTCCATCACCTGACAAGTATCATACAATCACCAACACCAATCAACATGAAACCCCAAAGCAAAGTTTGTTGATTGTCTCGAAGTCTCACTTCGAGCAGTAGTTACGAGAATCCAGACCTTTCTTTACTTTGGTTTTTATCACACCAACGCCAACACATCAAACTCCATGTTTGCCCGCATTTGCGCCATTACTACATGAGTTTGATGATATTTTTCCGGACGATCTTCCAGCAGGATTGCCGCCACTAATGGATATTCAACATCACATTGATCTTGTGTCCACCGCAGCTCTACCCAACCGTGCACACTATCGCATGAGTCTGGAAGAGCATGAGGAAATTAGGCGCCAAGTTGAGGAATTGTTGATCGAGGGCTACATCCGTGAAAGCTTAAGCCCATGTGCTGTCACGGCTTTACTCATTCCTAAGAAAGACAGGTCGTCACGCATGTGTGTTGACAGTCGAGCTATCAACAAAATTACTACTCGGTATAGGTTTCCCATTCCTCAACTAGATTATATACTTGATCAAATCTCCAAAGTCTCAATATTCACCAAATTGGATCTTAAGAGCGGCTATCATCAGATTTGAATTCGTCCACGGGACGAATAGAAAAAAAAGCTTTCAAGACTCGTGAGTGTTTATTTGAATTGTTAGTAATGCCTTTTGGTTTATCTAATGCACCAAGCACATTCATGCGCGTCATGAATCAAGCCCGAAGGCCGTTTATTAGATGCTTTGTGATCGTCTATTTCGACGACATTCTCATCTTTAGTACCTCGTTGGAAGAACATCTTACGCATATTTGTGATGTCTTACTCTCTGCGCAAGGAAAAGCTCCTTATAGCAAAGCAGAAGTGTGAGTTTGGGGCATCCAAAGCTCTCTTCCTTGGGTACGTTGTTTCAGCTTCGGGTCTGTGTGTTGCTCCACAAAAAGTAGAAGTTGTGGCTTCTTGGCCTACTCCTACAACAACTACAGAATGTTTCAGTTTGGCTTCATTCTATCTTTCGGTTCGTGAACAATTTTAGCGCCATCATGGCACTGATCACTGACTGTATGAAGAATGTGTCTTTTACTTGGACCGAAGACGCGGCTCGAGCCTTCACTATCATCAAAGAAAGTTGACATCAGCCCATATTTTGATACTCCTCGACTTTGACTCGACTTTTGAGTTGCATTGTGATGCTTTAAAGCTTGAGTGGGCGTTGTCCTAAGTCAACATGGTCGACCTATTGCATACTATAGTGAAAAACTAGCAGGTGCACGCAGCCACTATAGTACGTACGATATCGAGTTTTACGCAATCATACAAGCCATCAAGAACTGGTGTCATTATCATGCCCCTAAGGAGTTTATTTTTTTTTACGGATCATGTGGCTTTAAAGTATTTGGGCACTCAAAACAAGATTTCTCCTTGTCATTCATCGTGGACTGCCTACTTGCAGCAGTTTACTTTCGTGATTAAACACCAGTCCAGGAACTAAACAAGGCCGCATATGCATTGGGTAGGCGTCATGCTTTGGTCTCTACTTTGTGTGTCTTGGTCACAGATTTCGAGTGCTTTGAGGAACTGTATCCTACTGATCCGTTCTTCTCTACAATATGGTTGGATTTATCACATAGAGTTCAGTGTGATTACTCTTTGGTGGATGGTTTCATCTTCAAAGACAATCGTTTGTGCGTTCCTGCATGTAGCCTCCGCTTGCAGATTATCACCAAGTTACATAGTGAAGGGCATACTGGACGGGATCGTACACTTAAACTTGCTTCAGAATCTTACTTCTGGCCAACACTACGTCGTGATGTGGGAAGGTTTGTTGCTCATTGTACGATATGTCAAAGGGGCAAGGGTCATGCGTCCAATGCCAGGCTTTGTTTGCCTTAACCTATTCTGACTCAGCCTTGGAGCGATATCAGCATGGACTTTATGCTCGGCCTTCCTCGAACTCCACACGGTAATGATTCTATTTTTGTTGTGGTGGATCGTTTCTCTAAGATGACACATTTTATTCATTGAAAGAAAACAACCGACGCCGTTCAGGTCGCTCACCTTTTCTTTCAAGAAATACACAGACGTCACAGCCTCCCCATGTCCATTGTTTCCGATCGTGACTCGCGGTTTAGCCATTTTTGGTGTTCTCTTTGGAAACTATTTAAAACAAGCTTAAACATGAGTTCAGCTTACCATCTCCAGACTAATGGTCAAACGGAGGTGACCAATCGTAGTTTGGGAAATATTCTACGTTGTTTGGTTGGTGATAACCTCCGTTCTTGGGATTCACTCTTGTGTCAAGTGAATTTTGCTCACAATCATGCTAATAACATGATTCTTGGGTTCATCCCTTTCACGGTCGTTTATGGTCTTGTTCCTCGAGGGCCTTTGTCGTTGTGTACTCTTCCTCAGCCAGGTGAGTTCCATGGTCGAGCTGTGGAGCTTATCTATGAAGTTTCGAGCATCCATGTGCAGGCTCATGACAACTTGCAGAGCACGGCTATCAAGTACAAACATGCCGCAGACAAGCATCGACGAGAACTGCATTTTCAAGCCGAAGAGTTCGTATGGGCTGTTCTAACTAAGGAACAGTTTCCGGTGGGTCAATACAACAAGTTGAGAGCCGGAAGATTGGAGCCGTCGAAATCATTGAGAAGATCAACACCAACGCTTATTGTCTCACCTTACCTCCCCACGTTCACACCGAAGACATGTTTAATGTGAAGCACCTTTTCAAGTACGAACAAGATGGCGCCTTACTATTCGGATTCGTGGACGTATCTTTCGTACGAGAGGGGACCTGATGTAGCGTATGTCGTTATCTCAATAGGCTTTAGTTTTCTAAGTTTTATTTTCTTTCTTAAATTGATTTTCCTTTTGTTATTAGGAATCAGTTTTAATTCATAGCCGACTAGGATTTTCTATATCGTTATATATAGTATCTATATAGTATCTTCTCGGCTTTGTGAGTGATACAACTTTTGCATTGATTAATTAAACTTAGAGCTTTGCGTTAAAACAACTCTTGAATCTTTATTTCTGAGAACTCAACAGACTTAAAAAGGTTAAGTTAACCGGTATTCTCAGAATTCAACATTACCTTTGCATTATCGGTTACTAATGGTTACTTCCGCTCCGTCAAAAAAGCAACATGAATTGCAGAACAATGAAAGTGCTAGTCTCCCTTGGGTGGGAGGCAAAGGTTTCTTGACGTTCCGTGACTGAAGATCAGAGGTGCTGCGTACTGGAGGTCTAGAGGATCACGTGGCAGTACAGCAAGAACACTTAGCTTCGGTCGGAGTCATGACAGGTCAAATAACCTTCTCTGGGACAGGGGTGATAGGGTTATTGATGGAAATATCAAATTTAGCAGAGGCGCTAGGTGCACAGATTACTTGAACTCATGACAACGAGATCGTCGGGATTTAAGATGGGTTGGCACAGAGCCAGAGATAGCACTTACAGAGCTTGTCGGAACTCGTCTGAACAGAATGTAAGAATATTTTATATTCTATGTGACCTATGTGTATATTTGTTTAATATAAAGTTCAAGTTCATATTAATGTTTTTAGATTCTAATATAAAAGACGATACCGTGATGGATCGGTTTCGATTAATGAGTTAGAATCCGGGTGTATTGATAACCCTCCTACTTTACCTTATATTTATAAATGTCCTTAATCTCATGATCATATACATATATGTAAGAGGTAATAATAAAGAAATATATTACCATAAAATTTAATGCATATAACTATATTATGGTGCACTAAAATAATTAAATTGCTGAAAAGGTGTGTTGGAGAGTTGTGTTGCTTAACACAAAAACCCTTTTGACATATATAAATAAAAGCCTTGTGCATTATACCTTTTTCTGCACGTAAGAAAGTAACAAGAGTTACAAAAACACACAATAGTAATATTGATTATCAATCAAAGGAGATTAAGGAAGGTTTTGGGATTTCTTTTCCATCAAAGAAATCACCAAAAAGAAAAGGTTAAAGAGGAGAACATCAAGGGGTGAAATTGCATCCAATTCATGGATCAAGGTTAGTCTTTCTACCTTCTTTAGAAATGTGTTAGGATTGAATTAAGACAAATCTAAATTAGGTCTTGGGTAGATTTCATAATTGAAATCATAAAATTAATTAACATGTGGTATCAGAGCCAATTTAGCCAATTTAGTTTTGTTTAATTCATCTGGAAATTATTATTTAAATTGTGTTTAACGTTAAACACAAATTACGTAACAAACGTAAAGCACATGCATGAACAAATTGTTTTTGTCAACATGTGCACTCATGCGATTCTTTGTTGTTGACGGTTGTATTGCGAAGTGTCATAATGCTAAAAATCATGCATAAGTTGTCTTGATTATGGAAATTGGTTGAGAAATAAACAATTTAACGAGCATGCATGATTAAATAATTATCATTGGTTTGAAACTGTGGGTTAATATGCTTGTTTGAATAAAACTGGTAAATTGAAATCTGGGTTTTGCTGTTGTTACCGTGAAGTAAATTAGTGAATCTCCTTAAAATATTTTAGAATATCGTTAATTCATGAGGTTTACGTTTTCGGTAATAACCGTCAAGGAATTGCACTCATAATATTGATGTTCGAATCGTTACGTCAGATTGCATGCATGAAAAAGTGTTTTCTGTTATTCATTAATATTTGATAGCATATGCATGACCGTTACGCTTGAAATCCATTTAGTGTGCATGAAAGTAAATGCATACTTTGAATTGATTAAGATGCATTATGTTGTCATTGTCATGTTTTGGTTGATGGTGTTTACGCTAACACCACTCGACTTAAAAAAAAAACACACATGAAAAGGCGTGATTGTTTGTTAGCAACGGTAAAAACCGTTTATTAGATTAAAAAAAAATGCTTCCGCTGCATTTTAATAATAAATAACTATGTTATGAAATATTAACACAATTTAAATAGTTTTCTCTTAGTTTTTTAATGTTATATGTATATAATATAATAGTCACCAAAGTGACTTTGTTATATTACATATAGATATTAAAAATAATAAAATTATAATTGATCTAGATCAAGGATGCTAAATGACATAAAAATTTGATCGATCAATTAATTTATTATTTATATTCTAGGAGATCACCCAAAGGTGGATCATTGAATATATTTAATGATAAGAAAAGAATTAATCATTTTTTACTATAGTCGATAATATGTATATCCAAAAATATCATACTTATTTGACTAATGTTTGATTTGATTAATATTAAAGTATATATATTTAGCATCATTAAAAGTACTTGTATATAAATATTGCCCAAAGGTTATTTAAAATACAAGTTTTAAAATTTCTATTAGTCTGAATATATTAGAGTCTCAAAGCACTAACGGGTAAACATGTATGAATGCTTGCAGCTTCATCAAATGTGTTTGCATCGGCTAACTTTGTGGTAAAGTTTAATGGCCTCAACTATGGTGAATGGTTCGAGCAAATCCAGTTTACACTGGGTGTAATGGCTTTGGACTCCGCCATACTAACTGATGAGGAACCCTCAGCTATTACAGTGGATAGCTCCGAATCTGAAAAGACTCGTTATGAGAGATGAGAGCAATCTAATAGGCTGAGTTTGAACTTAATGAGGTTGATGACGGTAAAAAGGGTTAAGTCATCGATGCCTAAGATAGAGAATGAGAAGGAATTTATAGAGTAGATTTAAGGAGTGTTCATAGTCAGAGTTGGTTGTAAGTCGACTGTAGAAGTCTCACAAATGAGCTAACTACGAAAAGGTTTGATTGGTCTCAACTAATATACGATCATGTGAACTATCTAACCGCATAGTTTAAGACCTTAGGAATGGAGGTACATGAATAGTTCCTGGTCCAATTTATCATGAACCGTCTACCTCTTGAGTTTAGCCAGTTCCAGGTGAATAACAACACCATTAAAGATAGATGGAACTTTAAGGAATCAAAGGCTATGTTGATTCAAGAGCAGAAAAAATTAAGGAAGATGAAGGACCAAGTTGCTAACCTCATAGGTCTTGAAAATGTTAGTAGCAGCCAAATAATTCCAAGTAGAAATGATAAAGACCTAAATGTAAAATCCAGTAGGAAATAAAGTGTTTCTTTTGTAAGAAAATGAGACACCTCAAGAAGGATTTTCCTAAAATGATACGTTGTTTCAATAAGAAAAGTAAACATTAAAGTTTTGTTTACTATAAATGAAATCTTGTTGAAATATTTATTAATACTTGGTGATTGAAAGTATATGAGTTAAGTGTAGCACATCTAATAACACTCAACTACTTGAGTTAATACACACCGACATATGTGGCCCATTCGATGCTCCTTCATGGAGTGGCGAAAAATATTTCATCACATTTATTGATGATTACTCACGGTATGAATATACCTATCTACTGCATGAAAAGTCTAAGTCTGTGAATGTCCTAGAGATATTCATTGATGAGGTGGAAAGGCAGCTGGATAAAAAGGTTAAAGTGGTGAGATCTGATAGAGGTGGTGAATTTTATGGAAAATTCGATGAAAGTGGACAATGTCCTGGTCCATTTGCAAAGTTACTTGAAAGTAGAGGCATATGTGCACAATACACTATGCCTAGTACTCCTCAGCAAAATGGTGTAGCTGAGAGGCGGAACCGTACCTTAATAGAAATGGTTAGGAGCATGTTGAGTAATTGCTCTTTACCCTTTCATTGTGGATTTATGCATTAAAGACTGCAACATATGTGTTGAACCGGGTTCCTAGTAAGGCAGTTCCAAAGACTCCTTATGAAATGTGGACGGGAAGAAAACCTAGTTTAAGACATCTACGTGTATGGGGATGCCCAGCAGAAGTAAGGCTATATAATCCACAAGAAAAGAAACTTGATTCTAGGACTGTCAGTGGATTTTTCATTGGCTATCCTGAAAAATCAAAGGGGTACACATTTTATTGCCATAACCATAGGACGAGAATAGTTGATTCGGGTAATGCTAGGTTCATTGAAAATGGTGAAACTAGTGGGAGTGGTGAAACACGAAAGGTGAACATTAATGAAGTTCATGTTAAAAATTCTTCACCTGTAGTTCCACCTGAAGTAGTTGTTCCTATTGTTGCATCAGAGTTTAATGACACAATAGGACAACATAATAATGTGTCAGTCCCACTAGTTGAAAATACTGTTGATGAACCTGTCATAATTCAAGAAGAGAATAGTAAACCACAAATACCTTTAAGGCGATCTGGAAGAGAAAGAAGATCTGCCATATCAAATGATTATGTGGTTTACACTATTGAAAATGAATGTGACTTAAGCATGGATGAAGATCCGACCTCATTCAAAATGGCCATGGAAAGTGACAATTCTGAAGAGTGGTTTGATGCCTCAAAAGAAGAAATGAAATCTATGAGTGACAATCATGTATGGGACTTAGTAGAGTTGCCCGATGGTTTCAAAACTGTTGGTTGTAAATGGGTCTTTAAGACTAAACGCGACTCGAAAGGTAAACCTGAAAAACGCAAGTCTCGACTTGTTGCTAAAGGTTACTCCCAAAAAGATGGCATCGACTATAAAGAGACATTCTCTCATGTTTCAAAGAAGGATTCTCTTAGAATTGTTTTGGCTTTGGTGGCTCATTATGATCTTGAGCTTCACCAGATGGATGTGAAAACCGCCTTTCTAAATGGAGATCTTGAGGAGGAAGTATATATGGACCAACCTGAAGGTTTTGTGGTCACAGGAAAAGAAAATTTGGTGTGTAAGTTGAGAAAGTCAATATATGGACTAAAACAAGCTTCTCGACAATGGTATATAAAGTTTAATGATATCATCACGTCATATGGTTTTGTAGAGATCATTGTTGATCGATGTATCTACATTAAGATCAGTGGGAGTAAGTTTGTGATATTAGTCTTATATGTTGATGATATTTTGCTTGCTGCAAACGACATGGGTATGTTACATGATGTAAAGAAGTATCTCTCTAAGAACTTTGAAATGAAAGATATGGGTGATGCATCTTATGTGATCGGGATAGAAATCTTTCGAGATAGATCACAAGGTTTGTTAAGCTTGTCTCAGAAAGGATATATCAATAAGATCTTAGAGAGATATAGAATGGAAAAATGCTCTGCAGGAATAGCTCCAATTCAGAAGGGGGATAAGTTCAGTAAAATGCAATGTCCTAAGAATGAATTGGAGCATAAAGAAATGGAAAGAATTCCTTATGCATCGGTGGTTGGGAGTTTGAACTATGTTCAAACATGTACTCGACCTGATATCAGCTTTGTTGTTGGAATGTTGGGTCGATATCAAAGTAATCCTGGAATGGACCACTGGAAAGCTGCAAAGAAGGTTCTCAAGTACTTGCAAGGCACCAAAGAGCACATGCTTACATTTAGGAGATCCAATCAGCTAGAAGTCATTGGATATTCAGATTCAGACTATGCCGGATGCGTTGATAGCAGAAAATCGACGTTTGGTTATTTGTTCCTGTTAGCTGAGGGAGCAATATCATGGAAGAGTGGAAAGCAGTCTGTCATTGCTACTTCCACTATGGAAGCTGAATTTGTGGCATGCTTTGAGGCCACAATTCAAGCATTATGGCTGCGGAACTTTATCTCAAGGCTTCGGATTGTCGACACTATAGCCAAGCCGCTGAGAATTTATTGTGATAATTCTGCAGCTGTCTTCTTTTCAAAGAACGACAAGTACTCGAAGGGTGCTAAGCACATGGAGTTAAAGTACTTGTCTGTTTAAGAAGAAGTTCAGAAACGAAGAGTGTCATTTGAGCACATAAGGACAGACATGATGGTAGCGGATCCGCTAACTAAAGGTTTACCACCCAAGGTGTTCAATGGACATGTAGAGCGTATGGGTATTATAGATAAGGCTTTGCTATTTTAGTTATGGGATGCTCATTATGTATTTGACACAGAGAATTCACTTAAAGATTATGTTTCTGATTTATTAATTATGTTATCATTAAAGTATGTGTATACACTTATGGTTTGTAGATAACATATGTTTGGTTTGAGAAATAAAGGTTCTTCTCATGCAAGGATTGATATAAAATTGTAATTGATTTGTGATACATGGAAGGGACTATGTCGTTTAATGACATACAACCGCCATGATTCGATCAATTTAAATTTTAGTAAAGATCAAGTGAACTTGATGTAAAGTGCACATTAAAATTATTGAACCCTTAAGACGACACAAAGGTCAAGTGGGAGAATGTAAGAATATTTTATATTCTATGTGACCTATGTGTATATTTGTTTAATATAAAGTTCAAGTTCATATTAATGTTTTTAGATTCTAATATAAAAGACGATACCGTGATGGATCGGTTTCGATTAATGAGTTAGAATCCGGGTGTATTGATAACCCTCCTACTTTACCTTATATTTATAAATGTCCTTAATCTCATGATCATATACATATATGTAAGAGGTAATAATAAAGAAATATATTACCATAAGATTTAATGCATATAACTATATTATGGTGCACTAAAATAATTAAATTGCTGAAAAGGTGTGTTGGAGAGTTGTGTTGCTTAACACAAAAACCCTTTGACATATATAAATAAAAGTCTTGTGCATTATACCTTTTTCTGCACGTAAGAAAGTAACAAGAGTTACAAAAACACAAAATAGTAATATTGATTATCAATCAAAGGAGATTAAGGAAGGTTTTGGGATTTCTTTTCCATCAAAGAAATCACCAAAAAGAAAAGGTTAAAGAGGAGAACATCAAGGGGTGAAATTGCATCCAATTCATGGATCAAGGTTAGTCTTTCTACCTTCTTTAGAAATGTGTTAGGATTGAATTAAGACAAATCTAAATTAGGTCTTGGCTAGATTTCATAATTGAAATCATAAAATTAATTAACACAGAAGGCCACACAAGGAGGAGTGTCAGTACTCTCCCTTGTGTTGGAGGCCCGAGTCAAAACAGAGTTGCAGACGAGGCTGAGAGAAGATGTCTAGAAGCGTAGTAGAGCACTTGGTAGGAGAACTCACGGATGCAGTAAAAACAGAGGAAACTTGGCAAAAACCAAAGCTATTGCTTACTGAGACGAGATCTGAAAGTTTGCGAGGTGGTTGAGGCGAGATCTTAGCACAGGCTGAATCAGTCACTAAAATTACAGAGAGGTGATTGATTTAACAGCTTTGTAAACAGTGGATACTTGGCACATAAGCAAGAGGGAGAACTTGCAGGGCACGAGTAATCACTTGGTGGTCTTTTATGGTTTTGAAATCGATATGTTCCCCCTTTCCTAATGTATCTCATTTTTTGGAGAAAGATGTGTCTCATACTTTTGTGTTTAAACGTAATGAAATTTTATTGTTGTTATGGTATGGTTATTAAGAAAAGAAAAAATCATATATATTTGTTGCATAATGAATACATTCAACTTTGAGTAACACGAAAATACATGAATATAAAAAACTATAAAAAGTTCACACTTATGATATGGTCAAAGCTTAGGCAACAAAAAAAAACTTATGATATTGATAGTTATTTATAGATATGATTTAAGCAAATTATAATCAGAGGAACATTCTTAAATAATCATCCATACGCTTGTACTTGACATCTGGATAGAGGCTTGATGCTTCTTCATCTTCTCCAACTTCGTGATCAGTAAGACACCCTTCATAGAAAATATGATAAAAATGTCCTATCCCTGCTTGATGTGGAATCTCCATGTCTACATTTTTATAAGAAAATCAAATAACATTCATGGGTTCTATATATTAAATGGGCATAAATCCTAGTCCATTAAGCACGTCTAACTAAAAATGATATATATGTATGTTACATCATGACTGGACTTACGTTCAATGTTGGCAAGGAAGTCTTTGGCAGCAATATTGGTTTTCTCCAATTCAATTCCGCTTAGCTTTTCCCAAATCTTAACCAATTCAATTTGCGTGAGAACGTTGTCTGGAGGTCTGATACACACGGTTTTGTTCACCGTTCGTGGGTCGTGTAATGTTTTCGCGGTGTATTTTGCGATATCATCTTCATCCGCAAACACAACTACAAATATAATACCATTAAAGATTGTTTGCTTTATAAACTTATGACGTTAATTTTTAAATCTAACAAATAAATCATGGGCAAATTTCTCAAATAACAATTTTTGAAGTTTTTATTACAAAAATAACTTTCAAAAACAAAAATGACCAAACTAAATCTTTTTATTTTTTTAAAAATTGATATTTTTTTTTTCAATTTTAAACCTCACCCCCAAAACTCCACCCCATAACTCTAAACCATAAATCTAGATTAGTTAACCCAAAAAATATAAATGTATATTTACACTCTTTGATAAAGTTTATTTTTTGTTATTTTTTTTCTTAAAAGTTATTTTTGTGACAAAAACTTTGTTTAGCTCTATCCCAAAGTATTTCTCATATATAATAGATCTTAGTGAAAAGAGTAAAGATTTTATTGGGAGGGTGTAATGCTTTATACCTTTTACGTTTCCATCTCCATATATATTAGCTTTTTTCTTTGGAGGGAGTAAAGTTTCCATCTGAGATAAGTTTCCGGCAAAATAGGCGGCGAAGCAAGCACCAACAACGTAAGTGTAAGGTATTCCGGCAGCTTCAATAGCCCGACGCACTTCCATTTTTTGGTCGAACGTGTCTCTTCCTGGTGGTAACGCATGTCCCATACGTGGCGGATCCATACCAAACTCAGATGGTAAAAATCGCTGAAACAATTAATACTTTATCAATCTTTTAGCAAAAAAAAAAAAAAAAACAATTAACACTTTATCAATCTTATTATTTTTGAAAAATGATAATAGATACCCATCCTAATTACTATAACGGAATGTTTCTTCATTTGCATGTTATAAGGGTCCTTTACCATTGACGTTTCTTTTTCCATAGAAGAGAAACGTAAATTAAAAAGAAAAAGACTTATCAACCCACCAGTCTTAACGTTTACTTTCATACCTTGACATTACCAGCCTCTTTGATGGCTTCAACGAGCTTGAGCTGGACAAGGATGTTATGGCTACGGAAGTGAACTCCCGACATGGCGGAGACAACGACATCTACGAGTTTCACGGCTGATACGAGGCTTTGGTGGTCGGAGAAAGAAGCTTCTACGAGACGAGCCCCGAGTTTCTTGAAGGAGAAAAGGAGTTGGACTTTCTCGATGTCGAGACCAATCTCTGGCCGCTGCAAAACGTAAGTCTCATGACCTTCAGCCAAACACGCCCTCACGATTCTCTTCCCTAAGTAACCTGTCGCTCCCACAACCAAAACGCGCGTTTTCTCACCGTTTTTGCCCTCTCCCATTTTTTTTCTCCTTGATCGATGTGTTTGTAGAAGTGTCTCACTTGGTTCACTATATATATGGGTTAAGACATATATATATATATATATATGTATGTACACCTAATGGATTATTGTATGCATTGTAAGTAAAGCTAGCGAGGGTTGATAAATAAATTATAATACCTTTTCATTTTTTTAAAAAGAATTGAATGATACGTAATTAGATTAGACGATTTGCTTCTTTTTAATGAATTAATCTTATGTAGTCCACAGTTAGTAGCATACAGTGTGGAAGTAATCTGGATCATGATTGAAAATTTAACATATACTTGTATTTCAACCAAGCTATATGTATGTGAGACTTAAGAAATAATGTGATGTGAAAAGCATATCATTAGATTGTAAATATTCCTTGTTGCATTAAGCGTTGAAATTTGTTTATGTTCAAAAGATATTTGACCTTGTATATATCCTATATATTTGTTATATAGTGTTTTTAAGACAGTGTCTTAGAGCAATTCATTTGGTAAAACATGGTTAAAATGCTAGGCTTTATAATATGGCCAGATTTTTCTCCATAGAAAACAATAAGTTAATTTAAGATTTTTGAACATGGATTCATTCACAAGCATTACATCATTTTGTTTGACATTTTATGTATATGTATTCAACCCATTACGTCATGGTTTTAATGTAATTTCAACCGGCCACAAAGGATCCTCTGAAAGAATATTTGAATTGATATTTTGTATTTGAATATTTGAGTATTTGAATTTGACATTTTATGTATATGTATTCAACCCATTACGTCATGATTTTAATGTAATTTCAACCGGCCACAAAGAATCCTCTGAAAGAATATTCAAACTGTTTGATTATCAAACCCTGAAAATTTGATATTTTGTATAACAAGAGACTAATCTCAGATCCAAAAGTGTGTAAGTTTTGTATGTTGGAACTATTTTTATGGACATTATGAATAGTGTATTCATATGTCAAAAATGAGTTTTATGTGAATGAGAAATGGAGGTTCAATGTGTGTGATTTGAGAAACTTATACACACATTGGAAATTTGATTGGATTTAGGTTTTGATTTGTTAGTTGGACTATATGTTCATTAACATAATCTTATAAACCAAATATATGTTGATCTTTTATATTGATAAAATATAAAAAAGAAATCCATTTGAAAGTATATTATTTGGTTTGATTTAGTCAAACAACAATAAATTTACTTGTTAATTTCTTGGTCAAAATGTGAAATAAGTTCACATAATAATTGACAAGAATTAAACTCTCCATTAGTGCACCATGGATGTTTCATTTCTTTGTTGAAAATGAAACTTTGTGCTTCTCATTATTTTTCTATAAAAGGGCTTGTTAGCATTATAGAAAATGAAATCCAAAAAAGACATCCAAGAGATTCAACAACAAAAGTTTACTCTCTCCCACTTAGAATAGTTATGCTAGTATTTTTTATTTTATTTTGAGTCTGAGAGTACAACACAAAATTAGGATCGATAGATTCTGTTTTACGGTGATGGTAAACAGAAACAATGCTGCAGTTGTATCCTGGGAATCTGAACGCTATGCAACCGTCACACTACGGGGCGTTTAAAGATTTAAGGAAATAGATTAACCATCTCGACTCTGCAACTATTCTTTATTTATTTGTTTCGGTATTGTAATTTTGATTTATGTTCTTAATATCTTTATAAATATCAGTTGTCCCCATTGTAGTAAAATAAGGTTCCTACATTGTATACCTCTAAATGCTCTCTGAAGTAAACAAACTCTCTATTGTTATAATGCGCTAAAGGGTCGATGTTATGACCCACACGGCGCACTCTTTATAAGCTTATTTTCACTTTTATCTTCATTAAGATTTGCCTAATCTTCTAATAAGATATGACTTAACCCTAAATATTTTGAATACAATTTCTAGCGTTTGACACAAAATATATTATATGAAATTTTACATTTTAAAATATAGGACAAATACAGTAATTTGTAAACTTCTTTTTCAACTATAAATTCCGACGTCATGTGCAAACTAACTTTCTTCTTACGATATATATATTCTGATTATGAAATTGGACTTGGGGTTAGTACATTCCTCAAACCCAAAATCAGAGCACGTAATATATTTTTTTTAAATACCGTTCGATTCTGTAACATCAACATTTTCCCTTAGTGTTTTTTTTCAACTGTACTAATAATAGTTATTTTAATTTATAGTTTATAAAATAAAAATAAGTGATTTTTTGACAGAAAGGAAAACTACAACAACCCCATATGGGCTGCCTTCCATTGCCGTAAAGTAGTCCTTGCAAAGCATAAGAGCAAACACAAACAAGACCATATAATTGAGTTCTTAGCATGTTAAGGATTTTTATAGTTTAAAATAACGTATAAAGAATACTTCTATTTAGTTTATCATGATGCTTCACCAAATATCAAAATCCATTTTAAGAACAAGAAAAATCATTGAAGATGATGCAAATTTTAAGTTCAACTAGACATTTTCAAAATAACATTTTTCTGGTTAATTGCATATTTATATATCAGTGATACTTGATTATTCACTATATTGAAAAATGTACACAATAGCTCACATTTTTAATACTATTAAATATCTTTTGTTCTTAAAATTCACGCAACAAATAGAAACAGTACATAAAGTAACTAACTATATTAATATAGACTGTAAACTATCAGTTCTTATGAAATACACAAAATTTTATGAATTTCTGGTTAAACATATAACATTGGATAAAAATATTCTTCTTTCATGCAATATATCATAGAAATTTTAAAACAATGATCAACCTTTATAATACAATTTCTAAAGTGTAAATTATTTGAAATCGAACTAATGATCTTACATACTCGTTTTTAAGAAGTAAAATTATTTGGAACCAAATGAAAATGTGAACGAGAAGAAGGGCGGGTTTACGTGCCTTTCTCTCGAAGCGGCCTTGTGGACTACAAGTTACTCTATAAATCATAAAACTAGAATTAGCAAAAATAAAAATTATGAGAAAAAGAAAAAGGAAATTATGACATTAGATAGAGGAGAATGGGGTTGGTGAAAGCACTGTGATTGGTTGAATTAGGTGCCACGTGTGAGATGTTGTGTTCTGACAAGCAAACCCTATTGTCCTCTATGTATTGTCATAATGAATTTTATAATGGTGAGAACACAAAAAGTTTTTTGTTAAGACCACAAAATCTATGTACCAGCTAACTCAACCAATCACAGTCCTTTCACCAACCTCATGCTTCTTCTTTTTTTTTTTCCCAACCAAAACCTATCATCTATTCATATTTAGTTGTAATATGGTGATAGGCAGAAAAGCAAATGATGGTTATAGTTTCAGTGGTTCACGCAATATTCAAGATACCTCTAGAGATTAGCTGGATCTTTGATATTGACATACACTCCGATTGCCGGTGGCTTTAGACACGAAGAAAATAATCTAGAAACTCCGTATTACTTTTTGACCTTGAAATTTTCTTTACCTAATGAATAAAAGTAAGTACATCTATTTGCATGTCTCCACCAGATTAGCCAGTTGATTTTGTTGAACCGGACTTTTAGCGTGATTATTCCAATATCTTACTGAGTCTTTGTTTTTGAGTCACTGATTAGTGATTATTCCAATGTGTATTTTTGTCGTTTCTTTTTCAAGAATGTCTATGTAAGTAGTTAGATACCTGGCTTCTTTTTAGAATTTTAATATTTACACGTAATTTTCTTATGAGATATTCTTTACATGGTCAATATATATGAGTATATGTAGTACGAAATTATTTTTAAGAACGACGTTTATGTTTGCAATGGATTTTGTACTGTATTTATATAGGTTTGGTGTATAGGGAACAAATTTTCTCTTTGAGCCAAACATGAAGACAGAGATGGTGTATGTTAGTAATGGATTTGTGTAATAGATTTAACCGTTTAAGTTAGGGAACAAATTTTCTCTTTGAGCCAAACTAATAGATTTAACCGTTTAAGTTAATATATATATATATATATATATATATATATATATATATATTCTCATTTAAATGGTAGTAACATCTTTTAAGTTTGTGGTACCTTTTTAGTATGTGCAAATAGAACAATTATACACTATCTCAATTTAACATAAAAACTGTTAAGAAATTTTAAATATGTATATAACTTTCAGTTTAGTTTTTGTAAAACGTATGTATAGAATACATTTAATTAAGAGTAAATCTCTCAAATAGACATTTTTGAAGTTTTTATCACAAAAATAGATTTCAAAGAAAAAACTGACTAAAATAGTTTTTTTTTAAATTAATTTTTTTTTAATTTTAAACTTAATCGCCAAAAACCCATCCCATAACTCTAAACCCTAAGTCTATATTAGTTAACCTAAGGGTATAAATGTATATTTACAATCTTTAATAAAGATTATTTTGGTCATTTTTCTTTTAATATTATTTTATTGACAAAAACTTTTTTAATTCTATCTCAAGGTATTTTTCATTAATTAATAAGTTTGAAATTGTATTGAGTGGTATACAAATAAAAGAATAGTTTCTCAAGCAGGTTAGAACTTAACAATGTAAACTCAAATGTAAAAGGCCAACTCTTTTTTTTTTGTTTTTTTTGTCAACCAACTCTTTTTTTAATAAACACCAAATCTAACTTATACATCAATATTTAAATGAATCTATTACTAAAGTTCAACAAAAGTGTTGGCTGAAAAAGACAAAGGAAAAGAATTCAACAAAAGTAGTTCGAACTTGGAAGTCAATTAACGTTGGTGTCACTTGGCACAATCAAACAGCGAAGACATGATCATGAGTTGAACTAGAAAGAATGTATCGTGGACTTATTCTAGTTAATAGGCTCGTCGTCAGCTTTATAATGCTCTAATTCAAGCCCAGAAAGCCGTGAGCCCAAAATCCTAAACAATTTTGTAGTCTCACTTTTTTTGGTCAACCATTGATTTTGTAGTCTCACTAAATATTCAAAATTGACCAAATATGCGTGTGACCAACCTGATGAAAAAACATATTATTTCGTGGTTTTATTTGCCAAATGACCAATTTCTCAATAAGCATCAGGAATAGAGCACTACTAATCTATCTTAAAATAGAAGTGTAAATAAGAACTACCTCTAAAATTTATAAATTACTAGTAGTTGGCCCGCTCTATGGGCGGGTGAATTTACATTAAAAATATTTTATATTTAAATATATTTTAATTTTATTGAATGAATTTTGTTATAGTTTATTGATCAAAAAAATTTTAATATAGATTTTTGGAAGTTTACTTTAAATCGTAATAATATATATAATATATTTTTATTCTAAATTTAAATTGTAAATTAATTTAAGAAAATTTGATTTGAGTTGAAGGACCACTAACACTTTTTGTCATTTAACAAATAACATTTGTCATTAGATTCACTTGTTAATCGAAAATCTGTAGTTGTAGTTGCTTTTTCTGTTGACGTACTTCATGTTTTATTAGTTAAATGTGATCAGTTAATGGAGCCGCTAGTTTAATAGAAGCGGGATTGTATGGTGGTAATGTGCATATCACAAAATGCTTTCTTGTTTGATAAAGTGGATATATACAAATAGTTGAAATAGAGTGATAATACCTTGTATTGTTTGATAACATGAACATAGTGGATTATACTTAATATTATTTGAAGATAAGAAGTAACGAGTCGGGACTCCTATTAGGTAGACCGTTTAAAAAAATAACATAGGTTTTTTGGGTTTCTTGAGAAACTTTTCTAGGTTTAATAATTGCTAATTTGCATCAATTTCAATGTTATATGGTGGAATAAATGAGATAGTTTTAGACTTGTAGTTAGTGTGGATTGATTTGTTTTATAAATCCGGGAATAAGTATTATATAAGAGGTGTGTGAATGTTATTAAAAGGATTAGTTGACTATGATGCGTTTGTAACGATGTCTCCCATAGCGCTATGTTAAATATTGATAATTTTATGTATTTATTTTTATTCTTTTTTTATTTTAAATATAATTACTATTAAATCTTTTCCAAATGACATTGTTATGAAAGCTTACAACTCAGTATCAAGCAAAAGTCAATAGAACATTGAAATTGGTATATCTAACTATTCAGACATACAACCAAGCTTCTTGTGTAGTACTATACAAATATATACCATTTTGTTTTTATATAAATACTAATTTATGCTTCATTTTTTATGGGACCAGTACATTTTTTCATTAAGAAATAACATTTGTTTAGATTATAATAAATATTATTTCCTTTTTCTTGTATATTTATTATTTTATTAATTTATCTTTTTTTTTGTTTTCTTATCTTTTTCTTTTTTAAAATCTTTGTTTAGACTATCTGTTAGTTTTTTTGTTATGGTTTTCAATCATTTAAAAAATATTATTTAAACTTGATGAAACGAAAAAGACAATATCATAAATATTTTTTCTCCTTATTGTTTTTTATAAATTTTTATTTATGTTATTATTGGAATTTTTATATTATTGAACTATATTATGTATGTTCACTGAATTATTATTTGTTGGCTAATTTTTCTATTTTTAGAAACTCTGTTGACTAATTTTTAATTAGCTTTTTCTGCTCTTAAAAAGTAAAATCAACTCAGTATATATCAATAAACCTTTTGTTTTAACTTAGATATTAAATTATAATTATAGTGCTCTTAGTTAAATATAATTATTGTTGTGTATATAAGGTAGAATTACTGGTTTTGTCTATCATGATGTCACATCTAATGTGGAAAATAATACATTAGTATGGTATAAATTCTGATTAGAATATGTAACTTTAATAGGAAAACATGTGTAAATGTAATGGCCCTAATAAAAATATTTAGTTATATAACTGAAACCAAAGTTTAGAAAAATTATTTGCCATTGAAAAACCATTATCATAAGGCACATGAAATAAATAAAAAATCTAGCCAAAAAATCAATCTTAACGCGACGATTTCTTGTCTATTAGCTAATTTACCTAAATTGTGATTTAGCTTATCCATTGATGTGCATGTCATAGCTTATCCATTGATGTGCATGTCATAGCTTATCCATTGATGTGCATGCCTTGTAATATATCCACATATTTGTATTATGTTATTATATTTATATTTATTTTTGTATGCAGATTCTAAAAGCATTCGAATCATATTTGTTATCATAATACTTTTTAAGTCTTGAGAAGTTCTAAAATTACATTTCGTAACTTAGGAACAAACACTTCAGCCTCAAACATGTAGAATTGTAAGGGCATGTTTATTGGAAGTCTATTAACAGGGGTTCTTAACTTTTCTAAGAGTCGTTTCTTAACTTTTAACTAAAAAAACCTAAGAGACGTCTATTAAATAAGAGATTTTAGAGTCGTCTCTTAGCCAAAAAGAATTTTTTAAAAAAAAAAACGAAAAATAAGTCAAATTAAGTTAAGAACCCTACCGTAAGAGACCGTTGATAAACATGACCTAAGTACCATAATAGTTACACTCGTTGCATTAAAGAGTGTAGGTATAAGTGAGTTTTATTAAATTACATGTATAATTTAATCACACATAATCTTTATTCTCTTCTTGTATACAAAATCGACATTAGAGTTGGAACAAAAACTATATTCTTCTTAGCTGCGAGCTCTTTCATTAAGAAAATAGGTGAAAGTAAGACAATTAAAGAAGAAAAAATATCATATGTTACAATTCTACTCTTTGTTTTGATCTAATAGATATGCCAAAAAACAATCCAATTTTAAATAATCTAATGTGTATATTGGCACTTGACTTCCAATTGATACTTGTAATGTACACAGTGATCTGCAACTTGGTTAATCGTTGACTGGAAAAGGCAGCCGATTCACTTCTCAGGTCGGTATAAGAAACACTCCACAAGAGAACTACGATGGTTCATTTCCATTGATGCCATCTAACCAAGTGTCGTAGTCTTGTTCGAGCCATTTGCTGAATCATGCCACACTAACTCCGGCTATTCTCACACACAAAAGATAGTAAATTTTACAGTCCTCATATTTAAACCACTTATAACAGACAAAGATTCAGAGTAACTCATACACACCTTTCCTATGATGATGTTATCGCCTTCATCGCCACATTCTTCAGTGATTTGTTCACACTATAAGCATCAAGCACGAACAATATCTATGAATCCATGAACCTGGAAAAAAAAATTTGCGTTGACATTGGTTAGTGACACATTATTAGTTATATTGTATAAATATTGGTTCTAGCTTAACTCATACGGTCAGTTAGACATGTGGACAAACCGTTGAGTACCCGCTCTAACTACATGCCAGAGCCATGTACCGTTGTTGCGGAATATCTCAAACTCAGTAATGGGTGCTCGTGATTTCTTATCTGTCTTCTAAGCTACATGGAACTATTTCTTATTTGCTTCATGGAACTATTTCTTATTTGCTTCATGGAACTGACCTACAACCACGTTGACAAAAAGTAAATAAGACAATCAGTAAACTTTGTAAGCGTAATGCTTACCACCCTTGTCTTTTCCTGGGTAATCATCGCCGAGCAGTAAACTAAGAAGCTCCAAGACATAAGTTTGAGGAATGATTTCTTCAAAGGTGACACAGTTTGAGCACGTAAATCTGGTGCAAGTGCACTGGATCCTTCCTCCTGCCAAAAGAATAAAAACCAGGAGAGGTCGCGTCAAATTCAGAAAACTATCCCAAATAGAGTCAAAGCCCCTA
This sequence comes from Moricandia arvensis, assembly GCA_905132765.1. Taxonomy (NCBI): domain Eukaryota; kingdom Viridiplantae; phylum Streptophyta; class Magnoliopsida; order Brassicales; family Brassicaceae; genus Moricandia; species Moricandia arvensis. Next base: position 61,486 of record CAJHQP010000768.1, on the reverse strand, counting down.
GTCAAGACTCTAGGCAAAAGTTTCTTCACAAAAACTTTCACTCTACTCCATTTTTTGAGGATTTAGATGAAGAAAACAATTCCAAATTTAAAACCTTTTCCCAAGGTAAATAAGTGATGATTGTAGCTTCCTTATACTTAAAATGACCTTCTGTTGTACTCTCTTTTAGACTGAGAATTCAATAGATTATGGCGTTGTCACTGAAACCAAATTGGGGTGGTTTGGAAATCCTAACTTGAAGTGCTATTATGGTTCCTTAGAAATGTGCCTGGACTTCTAAAGCCTTCTAGATTTTCGAAAAATCAGATTATATAGTGATAAACAGCAGAGAGAATGTTGGTTAAGGACTGAGCAAAAACATGGTACAAACCGGTGGGAATGAGAACATATGGTGGTTGTGGTGAAATTGAAGTCGGAGACGATCGGCTTATCTGCTGGCGGAACAGATAGTGGTCGTTGGAGAGGAGGTTTTCTACGCTGGAGCTTTGACCTCAGTGGCGATCGGAAAATCTGTTAGGATAAGAGGCCGATTGGAGTTTATTTTGACAGTAAAAACTATAAACCAAATTAAGAGCAGAAAAGACCTTTGTGTTCTTCGTTGGCCTCTATGTAGTTCTTCAATAGTTTTATAGAAAATGGAGATTATTTGTCTCATCCCTTTGCTATATGTAGAAAGTTGGGGAAGTTAAAATCGGCAAGAAGAGTAAACGAATTCACCATTGATAAATCTGATGCTTCGCAGGGAGAGACCTTTGGGCGTGCCAATCATTTTTTTGAATCAACCAAAAGTTTCAAATAACCCTAGAAGCAGAAACGAACACCTTGACGCACTAAAAATCTAAACGACCAAATAACACACAGATTCCAGAGGAGTCGAATCTGAGCTTGAGCATCCTCAATTCACGGTCTTGAGAGAGCCAAGAACCGATGAAGCAGCGCCTCTATCATCAATTTGGCAACAGATTTCTTCACTTTTCCCTAACAAAAACGAAAAATTCAACAAATTCACATAATCAAACGGAATACATGGGACTGTATCTCTGTGAAAATTTCCAGAATCAAAATAAGCAATATTAAAGAAGAGGACGATAAATCATGAAACACATTTAGGGCTTAGTTTCATCCGCTGCAAGAAATTTGTTTAGAAATCTGCATGTAATAGGGTTAATTGGAATTGAAGGATATAATGAGAACCTTTATGGTGGATTTTGAGGAGAAACATTACGATGGTGGTTTCATGGACGATGTAACGTTTGGTATGTCAGCCTACGAAGAAGCTGAGATTTTAAGTTCACAGGCCAGCTTATTAGATTAAAGCCCAATACACAGCTCAATACACGATAAGCAAGTAAGAAAACTAATGAGAAGGAAGTCTGGTTTGGGAAAGCTGACGTGTCAAAAAAGCCTATATTTCCCTGATGAGGTGGCAGCATAATAAGAGATAATAGTCTACTTTATTGTTATAAATAGATAGATAGATAGATAGATTTACAAGATAATGACCTGAAGTAATTAATAAGCTTATCTTTAATTTTTTTTTTCAATCTAATAATTAATTTCCTAAATCGATTATAAACTAAAACAACTATTTAATTACATTTTAATACCACTGAAAACTACTTAATCCTAACTTTTATCATTTGTTTTTTTTGTCAAATTAAACAACCATAATACATAATTAAATTGATTTTCAGACTATTAATGTTACAAAATAAACTTAGATTTTAAATTTTATTTAAGTTTTATGAAGTGTTTGTTTCTAATTAGTTAGTTATTTTGAGTTTGTGGTATATGTAACTTAAGTCCTCCAATAAATAATTCACTAGAAGACTTAGGGTTTAGAAGACTTTCACGAAGACTTACTTGAAAGTCTTTTGAATCGAAAATATTTTAATTTTATTGGCATTTTTATATTTTTATATAAAGATTTTTTTTTTGTAATATGCAACTATAGTAACGATTTTGAATTTTCTGAAAATTATATTTCATCAATTCATTTTCTTTAGCAACCATGTATTTATAAACTAAATAAACTAATATTTAAAAAAAAATTTAAAGAAACCATATAATAGCTTTTTCATATATAAAACATTATATGTGGATTTAATGTATTATAATAACTATAAATACGTTAAAAACTCGTACATGATCTATATAGCATTTATAAGGATATAAAAATTATTTGCTTATATTTGAAAATCATTTTTAAGGATTTAGAAAATCATTCATAAGGATTAATAAAAATTCTTATAAGGATTTATAAGTTTGAGCATGTCCATCAAAATATATTTTCTCGTATTTATAAAAGTAATATTTTTACTCTCATTCCCTTCAACTTTTTCCTCTCATTTCCTCCAAATTACTCTAATTTTATCACTCACACTTTTGGTAAGATATTTTCATCAATGCATAACACACGCTGGTAAAGATTATAAACGTCGTAAAGAAGTCATTGTAAAACAGCTTAGAAACGCCCTTAGGACATGTGCATCAAGGATTTCTCACACAGTATTTGAATAACAAAAAAATAAAAGAAATTGGGCTGCATATACATAGCACAACCAAAATTAAGTGGGTAACCATAACAAATTCTTGGCTATGATATAATACATATTAATTTATAAAGTGACGATAAAGCCCTTACCTGCGCGTGAAACGTTTTATATGTCGACGTGTCTTTTTCTACGTCACAGAAACGGTTCGTTCACTTACAAACATACATGTGAACACCGACGCAAAAAAAAAAAAAATCTATTTCACTTGACACAATTGTGAATAACCAGTTAAGAAAAGATAGAAGGAATTTAGGGAAGACGTGCGGTGGCAAGGTGGGTTGTGACCCATTTTCAGCGATACTAAACTGTAACTAACAACGGCTTCAGTTTTGCAGATCCAGTGGAAGAGGGATATGACGGAAAAAATTGGAAGGTAACCTAACATCAATTTCAAATTGTCCCCTTTACTGTAATGTTTTATGTGGAGCAATAAATAATAAAGTTTTGCATGTGTGGGCCGGAGGTTTTTGCGGGAATTGTACATTGAAGGTTCTGGGTTGTGGGGTTGGAGATAGTGATGAATTTTGCAAGAAAACAAACTATACTATAGTAACGAGTGTAATAGTACAATATCGTTCGATATACTACACAATTTTAAAAAACTGCCTTTAATATAATGTTCTTATAAATAGCCTTCATAAGTAAAATATGATTGAAATTCGGGTTATTTGCAAATTTGACTCAAAACTCAAAGTCAAACACAAAACTAACCTCTCTTTTTTTGTCTTTTCTTTTGTCCAATTCACCCCATATGTTCACATTATTTACGAAAATGCCATTGAATTTTTTTTGTTTTTTTTTCTTCTGAAAATGGTATTTTTACTCTCTCAACCTCATCATCTTCAAGTATTTACAAGATTATCATTGTCATCAATACCCCAACCACCATGAACAACCAATTTGAATCTCTTAATGCACCTAAAATTGATTGACACTATCTCTTTCTTAATTGTTATGAACTAAAAACAACATCTTTTTAACTTTGTCTCCATATTCATCCAAAAAAATCAAGCTTTTGATTCTAAAATTTTTATGTTTATTAGAGCCATTCAAGCATACTATTCTTCGTGGGTTACTTTCGTTTGAGGTTCTGGGTGGTTGGAGAAGACTATGTGTGCTTAGGAAGTCATCTCACTAGTTAAATGTATGAAATTGAATTTTTTTCAGATTTGTTCGCGTGGAAGACTTACCCGTAAGTCGTCTGGCTATAGAAGACTTACTGGTAAGTCTTCTAAGCAAACAGACGACTTACTTATAAGTCGTCCAGATTTGTTTGTTAAGAAAAAAAAATTCTAGACGACTTACAAGTAAGTCGTCTAGAATAAACGAGTTAGTTTTGCATTTGACCGAATTGTGTCAGATATTTGACTTTTCTTAGATGACTTACTAGTAAGTCGTCTCTGGAAAAACAAAAATTCAAATATTTTATTAAAGCTAGACGACTTACTCGTAAGTCTTCTCAGGTTACTTTTGCAATTAGAAAATAAAACTTAAATATTTAACTTTTCCCATATGACTTACTTGTAAGTCATCCAATCAGACGACCTACTTGAAAGTCGTCCAGGATAAGCGAAGTCGTCCAGATTTGTTTCTGAGATTCTGGTCAAACCTTGCTTATCTCGGACGACTTTCAAGTAAGTCTTCTGCCTAGACGACTTTAAATTAAGTCGTCTGGGAAAAGTTAAATATCTAAGTTTTATTTTCGACTTACTGGTAAGTCGTCCAAGAAAAGTCAAATATCTGACACAACTCGGTCAAATGCAAAATTAACCCGTTTATCCTGGACAACTTACTGGTAAGTCGTCTAGAATTTTTTTCTTAACAAACAAATCTGGACGACTTACAAGTAAGTCGTCCCATTTTAAAGTCAATTGCAAAAATGACCTGTTTGGACGACTTACTAGTAAGTCGTCTATGTCTTCCAGACGACTTACTAGTAAGTCATCTGCGTCAATGTTTAGTAAACTTTCATTTTCTCTATGTTTACCTATGTATTTTATTTTGAATTTTTGCAGATGTTGCGTAAGTTACATGCAATGTATGGAGAATGATTTTTGAAAGATTGCATTCAATGTACCTTAGATGTTTTTTAAGTACAATAGGTTAGAAGACTTCTAATGAAAGTGTTCTATCTTTGAACTTATGTAATGTTTTATCTTTTGTGAATTTAACTAAGTTTTCTTGAGAATTCTTCTCTCTTAGTTGTACTAAATTTGTGTTATTGTGTTTTGCTATTGAAGTTGTATCAATAACTTCAATTATGTCAAGTAATTTTGACAAGATAATATTGTGGAAAATGAACATATTTACCAAAAAATTTCATTAATATCTTTTCAAATTTACAAAAAAAAAATCACAACTAAAGGAGTACACATGCAAATCACAAAACAAACCACAAACAAAACTATTATAGATCATTCCTATACAAAGACAAGCTTGGACTCCACTTGATATGGAAGAAGATTTCTTGGAAGTCTTCTAGATCTGAAAAACCTGCATATTCAAAAACGTTCAAATGGTTTAAAAATTGAGAAAATGAGTGGAATATTAGATATATTTACCTTTAGAACACATAAAAATACATATCTAAAATTAATAGATCTACTTTTATATGAGTGGAAGATGAAAACTGTGTGATGAAACACCTACAAAAACAAGATAGATTAGTGAGAAAGACATGAACAAAAATAATAAATTGATATAAAGTTTGGTATTTATAAGTTCAAAGAGATTAGAGAGAGGTTGGAGAATTTTAGAATGAGGAACAATACATTTTTGTTGCAGACATTTGACAGGAGGAGAGAGAATGTGTAAATTTTTCTTTATATAGGGAGACAAAAATTCCAGTTAGGTTAAATATTTTTCGATTCAGAAGACTTTCAAGTAAGTCGTCTAGAAAGTCTTTTTCTTAGACGACTTACTTGTAAGTCGTCCAGAAGACTCTTTTTCGTAGACGACTTACTTGTAAGTCGTCTAGAAGACTCTTTTTCTTAGACGACTTATTTGTAAGTCGTCCAGAAGACTTCAATAAATTTAGCGGAAACTACAATAAATTTAGCGGGAAACTAAAATATTTTTAGCGGGAAACTAAAATAAAAGACTTCCTATACGACTTACATGTAAGTCGTCTAGACCCTAAATATAACCCTAAACTTAATTAACTAGCTAAACACTTCATAAAATCAAATTAAACTTAATAAGTGTTTACCATGCATATAATTAAACAAATATAAGTAAAATTTTATTTTTTTAAAAAAATATTTAAGCTTTTCTAAATCTTACCCTAAGAATACATAAAAAACTACAACATATGTTGACAAACCCTAAACTAAAAAATATCATGCCTCACTATTTTCACTCATCTATTTTGAAAACTATTCAATTTTATTATATATTAATTTATATCACTTACAACTGTTTATAATTACATTATTTCAATTTTTCACTTATCAGAATATTTTTTTATAAAATTGATAAATTATTTTTAAGATCAACGATAAAGAAAATTGATAAATTATTTATAATTACATTATATATAAATTATTTTTCACTTACATGTAAGTCATCTCCAGAAGACTCAGAAGACTTACTTGGGTTATTTTCGTAAAAGTGAGTTCTGTTTTTTTGTTTGGTCACAAGGGGCTGACTGTAATTTCACTAGGCTTTTAGGTTAGTTTTGCATATGATTCAAGTTTGGGTCTACTTTTGCAACCAAAATCAAGTTTTGAGTCATATTTGGCAACTTTCCCTTGAAATTCATGGTTCTTACAGTTTATATTGTAATATCTCTCATGCAATTGAAATAAATAGTGGTATATTTCATTATGTTAACAAATAAACTATACTCAAAATTCAATACTAAACGACCAAGAAAATAATTTTGTGAAGATAACTATTGTGTTTCGTTTGGTTACCATTCAACGGCGACAGAATATGGACGATGTTATACAGAGTTGAGGTTGTACTATATTATCTGGAAGATAGTATAGTTTGGCCATTATGGTATTTACTTTATATACTGTTAGTATTTAATAATAATATAGTACATGTTAATTTGTTGTAACATGAAGACGATGAATTGTTGTCTTCCTTCCGTCTTTTACCTACTCATGATGTTGCTGTATTTATAATTGTAAGTATTTGTTTAAACGGTTTCAAGTAGTATGAATACTATTTATTTCACACAAGTTACATATGTTTGATTTGTTGGGGACTATACTATAGTTTTGGTATAGTTTGAAATTGATGACTTATTCTTACATTTTCCACTTATCATGTCTTACTTTTCCACTTACATGTGTTACTTGTAAACTTTTCAGGTCTAGTGTGTGTTGCGATGATTGTTACATGGAACTCAATGCAACAAGGCAACTTAATCGGAGGTGCGACAACCTAACAGAAGCCTCACTTGGTGCCGCAACACAGACATATGCAGTTGAAGCATTCTTCTGCTTTAATCCAGACTTACTCCCGCAATGAGCTGTGCCATTTTCTTCCATCTTACATTATTGTTATGTATTAACCTACTTTCTCGTTTAATTTTTCATGCATACGACTTCTCTCTATCACGTAAAATTTGTTTAACATATAAAAGTAAGTTTGATTCCTCATACAGTTGTTATGTATGTTTAACAGATAATATCGACATCTTATTATATGAAAATGTTGGAGGCTATTATATGGAATAACATCTACACGTCAAAACTCATACTATTATGTTGCTAATATAGTTTCGCTTGCAAAGCCATACTTAGTTGTTTGTCATAGTCTATTTTCTAAATAAAATTTGCTTCATCGGGTTTCATTGTGGATCCGCTTCAGTTTCATACAACGCATACACTCCATCAATTGGAACGTATTCACCAACACATAGGAAAGTAAAAACATTTTCGCTAGTGGATGTCTATTTTTTGGTTGCACCTTTGTCCATACTATAACCAAAATAGTATATTCAAGTTTCCACTTTATGCCAGTACTACCATTGTGCCATGTTTCAGTTGTGAACAACACATACCCTCCATCAATTAGAATATATTCACTAACACATAGCAAGCATAACCATGTCTGATTGTAGACGTGTTTTGTTTGGTTGCAACTGTGTCTATTCTATAATAAATGTAGTATAGTACAATTTCTAAGTTATATCATTAATCCATCATTGTTGCTCCGGTTCATCTTGGAAGAACAAATATCATCCAAAATTGACACGTATTCACTAACAGATAATCAAGTATAACCATTTTGATTGTGTAACTTATTCCATACTATAATTAATAAACAAAAATTGGTTGCTATAAGTTAATTATGTGTTATGATAAAGAAGTGATTGTTTATTCTACACATTAGGTTTGGTTAAAATGAATTTTCACATGTGTTTTTACTTCCTTCGTTTTTTATACGTACACGCGGTTTAAGGGTTATTACTAAAAAATTTGAGTGAACTTGTCACATTGCTGAACTTTTACTATACAATGATTATATTCTTCATTTTTTTATCTCTTATGAATATCCAACAAATTGTCCTAAAAAATAAATAGAATGTGCAAATATACTCATTTGCAGTCAATTTATCAGTGGCCAAACTTTTTTTTTATTTAAAATTATATGAGAAACTTTTAATAATATCTGACTACTAATGAAACCCTAAATTGAAAATTTATGTGAATATAATAATAAAAACATTAAAAAAACTTTTATTATAAAATAATAAAAATAGATTCTAAGAATCAAAATAATCATAATGAGATTTATTAGATGCGTGAAAGATTCTTGTACTTGTATAATTAATTAATATAGATTTATAGTTTATATTTTCAAAAAATTGAGATTAAAATTTGGAGATTAATATAACGAATTAAGATTTAAGGTATAAAATTTAAATAATAATTTCCAAAATATTTTTGGAATACATTTTTGAAATTATTTTAAAAACAATTAAAAAAAAAATCAAAAAGTAGTTTTTTAAAGAAATCAAAAAACGACAATTATACAAAATAAATGTTTCTTACCACTTTAATACAATGTATTTTGGTCGTTTTTCTACGTTCTTTTGGTCATAAAAATCAATTTTAGATTGACAAAAAAATGATTAATCTTCCTCTGTGAAATCTTTTGGAGTTATCATTATCCAATGAAAATTAGATGAGAAGATCAGATTCACCTGATTCATAAAAGAGAAAGAAAGATCAGATTCTCCTATGTGAGTTGTGAGAGATGATGAGTAGTAGTATTTTTCTAATTAACCTTTCCTCTTTTTTTTTTGACCAATATTAACCTTTCCTCTATGATTGTCTTATTATTGCTAACTTTTTTTCATGAGTCCTTTTTAAAGAAGATTTCATTTCTTTTCTATTTCGATCCACTTTCTTTCTTTCTTGGGGAAAAGTTTCTATTTTTCCTCCTTCTGATCCAAAGTTTCATCCTTTGTTCTGTTTCCCAGTTTTTTCACTCATTCTTCTCCGACTTTTTGTCTTCTCTCTCTCGTTTTCATCATCGAATCTGACTTTATTAAGAAGTTGGGATCCAAATCTCCACAAAACAAAGAAGAAGAAGAACTCTGATCTGATATTACTTACAGGTTATCATCACATTACTCGCATTGAATCTTTATCTATCTTAGTATCAAATTTTCGAATCTCACTTGCTTTCTCTTCCGACAGATGGGTTCTTTCAAAGGCCATGCTTTGCCTGGTACTCTGTTCTTTGTGGTCGGAGTCTGGCACATCTTGAGCTCTGTGTTTCGATTCATATCAAACCCCAACTCATTTCGTGTTCGAGCTTGGCACCCTGTCCCTGGTTTCAACGACAGGTTCAAGTACTTGGAGCTTTACGTTGTCACCATTGGCTCACTCATTGACCTGTGCATCGAGTTCTTCTACTCAACTCATCTCAAGTTCTTTGTCAATGGTGTCCTGAATCCTTCCCACATGAACGATTTCGAGCATTCGGGGATGCTTCTCATGTTCTTCATCCTCGGGTTTATCGCTCTGCTCTCCGAGAAAACAAGGTTATCATGTTTGTGTAATGATTACCATTCATGGTAATGTTAGTGACTTAAAAGATCTTTCTTAAATGTCATAGGTTGCTTCCTTTGCCACAAGAAGCTCTGTGTCTGATCGCTGCAACAGCTTTTACAGCAGAGGGTCTTCTCTTCTTCTTCCACTCCACAAGCCACAAAGGTCTTGAAGGTTATTACCATCTCCTCCTTGTCTTTCTCATTGGTCTCTGCGTCATCTCCTCGATCGCAGGAGCAATCTGTCCTACAAGCTTCCCAGTAGATCTATGCAATGGCATTGCAACGACTCTTCAAGGCCTTTGGTTTTACCAGACGGCTTTCACTCTCTATGGCCCTATGATGCCTCAAGGCTGCAGTTTAAAAGAAAACTCTGTGGTCTGCAGATCAGTCGATTCCGTTGTCTCTGGAGAGTTTCTGGCTAATTTCCAGCTCTTCTCTTTTGTTCTTGCTGTTCTTGTCTGTGTTGTTGGTTCATATGTTTTTGCAGCCTCAAGATTTGGAGTAAGTAGATGAGAGAGTTTCAAAGTAGATATATTTTTTGTTCTTCTCCTTGTTACTGAGTTATGGCAGCTTTAAGATTGAAGTAGATGATGCACGGGCTGCATTAACATATCTATCTATTTATTGAGCAAACCACTATGCTACATGCCGTCATCTAATACAAGTCGAAGTAATGGTTTGAATATAAAAACTAAATTAAGTTATGAAAATACGAAATTCTTAAGCCTAATCTTGTAGCATAGAGGAATGTAGTGTCTTTCACTTCCCATTACATGCACTCCAAGCATATAAGTATGAATACCCATCTTTAACTTCACCTCGAAGACCTTTAAACACTGATTCAAGCAAAGATGAAGGTTACATGAGAGAAGAGCCCGTTCAAATGTCAGCTCTATCACACAAAAAGAGCCAGCTTATGGAAGGATCCAGAGGAAAGAAAGAGCAACAATAGTTTTTCTTGTTTATAAACAATATGTCTATGTAATCTTAGATTGCGTGTGAGACAGCACAAGCTTTCAGATTTTATTTCAAGCCAAATTGGTATCTATATGGTATTTTGTCGGATCAGTGAAATAAAGTTAGTGGTAAGAGTGAAAAGTGTAATTAATGGTAAAAGAGTGTTTTGCCCGCCACAATCTCGTCGTCTCTCCAAACACGGTCGGTGGTCCTCTCCTTCAAGCACAGCTCCGCGATAGGATCTGACGGCGTCAGATAAGAATACATATCGACAAGGTTTGAGCTGGGAGGAGAAAAGCAAAGAGACAAACAAGTCAGGGGAAAGAGATACCGTTTCTGGGCCGCCAAGAAGACATGCCGGATCTAGAGTTTTTACGCTTTCGAAGTTGTTATAGGGAGAGCGGGTTTCGAGAGTGTTGTTTTTTTGTAAATTGTCGTTAGAATTGTAGAGAAACATATACGAGGAATAAAGAAAAAAAATTCTTTAAGCAAGATGTAACAAAAATATTTGATTGGATTGACACATCTTTCGTTTTAGCTTCAAATTTCATCAAGAACTAGACTTTCTAAATGAGATTGACTTTGACCCAAAAATGAGCAAGTTTTCTGCCTCGAAGATATACGCTCTTTGTTACAAAAGATGATTACTCATCTTGTACGGACATTTGTCTTAGTTATAGCATGTGCTATCATTCTCATCCTCCATATGTCAAGATATGATTGTATTGAGAAACATAAATATTTTTATCTTTATATTATAAATAAAGATAACCATAAAAAAAAATGTACATCAATAATACAATTTTTTCTATCTCTTTCTCGTTATATTCTCCTCACACACACATATCTTTTAATTAATTTTTCTCTCTTATTAGATACAAAGTAAGTGACCTATTAGTTGTCTCAAAATAAAACACAACACGTCATCAGCATGAAACTCTTATACCAAATAAGTTATACTAGCGAGGTAATGTTTAATTTGTGTTTTTCAATAATTTTAATTATTTTAATTTTATTATTGTTCCGGAGTGAGAGGCTAGGCCTTCTCCGTTTATTTTTCGGGATGATAGGCATTGTCTTCACCGACTGATTGTTAAAAAAGGCTCTGCCTTCACGATCAGAGAAACATGTGGTAGGTTTTGCCTCCGTGAATAAAAAGAAAAAGATCAAAATGGTAGACTTTGTCTCCTCCGATCTTGAATAAAAAGAAAAGGTTATTATAGCATACTTTGTCTCCTGAAACTTTGAAAAAATGATCAATATAGAAGACTCTGTCTCCTCAGATCATGTAAGAGGTTAAGCCTCTTATTTTATTTATGCCTCTAAATTATGCATTTAAACTCATGCTTTTAATTTTTGCATTTACTTTCCATATTTAAATTTCTGTCTTTATTATATTTTAAAATATGTGATTCTATTAATACAATTATCATGTCAAATTTGACAAAGCTCGAAATAAATGCCCTTGATATCACGAAAAATAATTATATGACTTGGGCACTGGGTGCAAAGATGCACTTGAGAGGAAACAAGCTTTTGGAAACTAATGATAGTTCAAAAACGATGTCAGATGAGAAAACGACTAAAGCCATGATATTTTTACGACACCACATACATGATGGTTTAAAAGATGAATATATTACGAAAGAGGATCCTGCGGACCTCTGGCAATCTTTAAAAGAGAGGTTCGAACACCAGAAATATGTGATCTTACCGAAAGCTAAACACGAGTGGATCCATCTCCGGTTTCAGGACTACAAAAGTGTAAGTGAATATAATTCCGCGATATTCGGAATTACATCTAGGATGATGTTATGTTGAGAGAAAATAAGTGATTATGATATGATCGAGAAAACTCTCTCCACGTTTCATCCTGAGTTGATGCAAGTCCTCCTCGTAGCGGAGCAGAATAATCAACCCGTGACTTTAAACCATCATGCTCGTCCCACTAGATCTGCTTCATTCCCCAAAGCGAATGTTGCATCATCCAGTTATGTTAATCGGAGAGGACGAGGACGTGGACGTGGTTAAAATCGTTATCGTGGTCGTGGAAGAGGACGAGGAAGAAGATTACGTCTGTATGATGAAAAAAATAATAAGGACTTCCACGAAAACGAAAGGGGCCAGGATGATAAAAGGCAAACAAAAAAGGTTTGCTACATATGCGATATGAAAGGTCATTGGGTACGTGGTTGTCGTACGCCAAAAAACTTAGCCGATCTGTATAGAGAATGCAAAAAAAGTGAAAGAGAAAGCAAGTGAAACAAGCTTCATCTCTGATGAACCTGGGCTATCCTTTCACGGTTTAAATGATGATACTCATCTCGACGTATCAGACTTTCTGGTTGATTCAAAACAATTGATGAGTGATATAAGATCGATGTAATATAAGTTTATTGTATTATAGTATCTATATCTTTTGTTGTAAGATATATGTTATGTTTTATGTTTAATTTTATATGTTTATGAATATTTTAAATTCATAAAATGCCAGACTTTGAGACTATGGATGGAGATATGTGTTTGGCAGATAGTGCGTCAACGCGCACGTTAATTAAAGATAAAAAATATTTCTCTAGTCTCAAAATAAAAAATTAAGCTGGAAGCGTAAGTACAATATCTGGTAGTGCAAAGATTATTAAGGGCTCTAGTAGAGTCAACTTTTCAATGCCACAAGGGAGGAAATTTGAAATAAGTGATTCATTATACTCCCATGAGTCTCATAGAAACTTATTAAGTTTTAAGGATATCCGAAGAAATGGATATCATATTGAAACTATGAGGAAAAATGGCATTGAATTTCTTTGCATTAAGCCTGAGAGGAAACACATACTGGAAGAGCTAAGAATGTTATCCTCTGACCTATATTGTACATAAATAAATATGATTGCGTCTTATGGCATAGTAAACATGAAGTTTACTAATACATATAAAATATGGCATGAGAGGCTAGAACATTCTAGTTCAGTCATAATGAGAAAAATAGTGCAAAATTCAAATTGTCATCTGTTGAAAAATGAGAGAATTTTGCAAACGGGCGAGTTTACATGTAATGCATGTTCTCAAGAAAAACTTATAACTCAGCCATCACCAGCAAAAATTGGCAATGAATCACCATTGTTTTTAGAAATAATACATGGTGATATATGTGGGCCGATCCACCCACCATGCGAGCCATTTAAGTATTTCATGGTATTGATTGACTCATCTAGTAGATGGTCAAATGTCTGTCTTTTGACGACAAGAAATACAGCTTTCGCAAAGTTCATTGCCCGAATAATAAAGTTGAGAACGCAGTTCTCATAATATGCCATAAAGAAAGTAAGGCTTGATAATGTTGGTGAGTTTACATCGCAAGCTTTCAATGATTATTATATGTCAGTGGGGATTGATGTGGAACATCCAGTTCTCCATGTTCATACCCAAAATGGCATGGCCGAGTCACTGATCAAACGATTGCAGTTAATTCCAAGACCGTTGATATTGAGAACAAAGTTCCCAATTTCAGTATGGGGTCATGCTATTTTGCATGCAGCTGCATTGATTCGGTTGAGACCGAGTGCAGATAATAAATACTCCCCATTACAGTTATCATCTGGGCAGGAACCAGATGTATCTCTGGGTGTGCAGTCTATGTTTCGATAGCTCCACCACAAAGAACAAAAATGAGCCCACAAAGGAGATTGGGAATATATGTGGGTTATACATCACCAAGTATAATAAGTCTTGAACTGGTAACTAGTGATATGTTTACGGCACAATTTGCCAATTGCCATTTTAATGAGGAAGATTTCCAGTGTTAGGGGGGAATTAGAAAAATTTCTAAAGAGAATACACCGTCATTGTTACACCTTGATCCCCCTACGAATCAAAGAGAACTGGAAGTTCAGAAAATTTTGCATTTGCATAATTTGGCAAATCAGTTACCAGACGCGTTCACAGATACGAGAAGGGCGATGAAGTGATATATACCCGTTGAAAATATTCTATCAAGAGTTGTTGTTCCTGAAGGACAAACTGAAGGAAACACAATGAATGAACCTAGAGTTCAGTTAAAAAGGGGGAGACTAGTGGGTTCTAAAGATAAAAGATGTTGATGGAACGTTTTCCTTTTCTGTGTCCAATTAAATAGATCACGAAAGTGATGATCCAGATCCAAGGTCCATATTGGAATGTATGAAAAGACATGATTTAGAGGAGTGGAAGAAGGCAATACAAACTAAGTTACTCTCCCTAAATAAAAAGAATATCTTTGGACCTATAGTCATAATGTCTAGGAATACAAATTCCGTTGGGTACAAGTGAGTATTCGTGAGAAAAATAAAGGAAAATAATGAAATAACACGATATAAAGCCCGATTAGTTGCCCAAGGTTTTTCTCAGAGACCGGGGATTGATTTTGAGGAAACGTATTTCCCCGTAATGGATGCAATTACGTTTAGATTTTGGATGAGCCTAGCGACATCAAAAAATCTTGAAATGCATCTTATGCACGTTGTGACTGCATATTTGTATGGATCACTGGATAATGATATATACATGAAACTCCCTAAAGGATTGGAAATGCCAAAAGCATTGAAAGAAAAAATCTAGGGACATTTGTTCGGTCAAGTTACAGCGATCACTTTACGAACTAAAGCAATCCGGACGTATGTGGTACAATCACTTAAGTGAATATCTATTGAGAAAAGGATATGTGAACAATGTGATATGTCCATGCGTTTTTATTAAGAAATCGTCATCTGGCTTTGTGATCATTGTTGTATATGTCGATGACCTGAACATAATTGGAACTCAAAAAGAGGTTGATGATGCGCGAACTCATATGAAAGAAGAGTTCGAAATGAAAGATCTCGGCAAGACAAAGTTTTGTCTTGGGCTCCAGATTGAGCATCTCCGAGAATGAATATTTGTGCATCAATCAAATTATACGAAAAGATTATTGAGACGCTTTTATATGGACAAAGCGACTCCTTTGAGTACTCCAATGATAAATAGATCTCTCGATGTAGAGAAAGATCCTTTCAGAACTTGTGAAGATAGCGAGGAGGTACTCGGGCCTGAAGTACCTTATATGAGCACTATCGGTGGGCTACTATACCTTGCAAATTATACAAGACCTGATATTGCTTTTGCAACTAACTTACTTGCAAGATATAGTTATTCTCCTACTCGTAGGCATTGGAACAAAATCAAGCATATATTCCGTTACCTCCAAGGTACAGTTGACCTAGGGTTAATTTATTTTAGAAAACCCGAGTTTGGTATGGTTGGTTTTGCAGATGCAGGATACTTATCAGATCCTCATAAAGCTTGATCGCAAACCGGCTATGTTTTTATAATCGGTGGAACTGTGATCTCTTGGCGTTCCTAGAAGCAAACTTTGGTTGCAACTTCGTCGAATCATGCAGAGACTATTGCGCTTCACGAAGCATGTCAAAAATGTGTGTGGCTTAAGTTAATGAGTCATCACATACAAGAATCAAGTGGAATATCTGACCTGAAAGAGTTGACAAAAATATTTGAAGACAATTTGGTGTGTGTCGCTCAACTCAAAGAAGGTATATAAAGAGCGATAAAACAAAGCACATCCCACCGAAATTTTTCTCGTATATACGGGAGCTCAAGAAAATAAAGAAGTGGACATAGAGTATGTACGGTCATCCGACAATCTAGCTAACTTGTTTACAAAGGCCCTTCCTACTACAACATACTGGAAACACGTCTACGGTATCAGAATGAGGCATTTGCGTGACCTGTGAATAAAAAGAAATTTTATTTAGAGTGATTTACATTTAAAAGCAGTTTCTGAGTTTTTATTACAGTATAAGACAGTTTCAGCTACTAGGACACTTTTTCTTAACTTATTCTCTTCCTTCTTAACTAAACCGTAACTAAATACAATTAGTAGGACCCACCACTCATATCATCTTTTTTTTAATTGTATTATTCTTCTTCTCCAATAGACAACAAATTTCACTTTATCAATGTTACTCGTCGAACAACTCTACATAAAGATGCGGTGAGAACCACCACCGTCATGCATCGTTTAGAAACTCTCCTCCTCGTCGGCCTCTATTTTTCTTTATCGTTGTTGTCGCGCTGTGTCATAGTTTCGAGGCGACACTGAAGAACAACCGTTCTAATTTCATAGATCTGGAGAATTTGGTCTAACTTCAACATTTTTTCATCTTAGGTCCCTATATCTTTTTATTCTTTTTGATTTGGTACCAAACTCTTTAACATATTAATTTCTCCTATAAATTTGGATTAATTTTAATATTGTGCAATACAGACACCAAAAAATGCAAATATTTATTAAATAAAATTTAAAACCTAAAACACTATCATGAACCAAAATATATGTTAAGAATAAAAAATATTAAGTATCAATAAAATCATAAGATATCACCATATTCCAAAATGTCCATATGTACATCATTTTAGCAAAATGTTGTAGTTAGAATGTAGACATTTAAAATTTTGATTTGTAAATAATATGAGATGTTTTCGAGTACACATGTGTACAAAAATTACATGTGTACATATTTACATGTGTACACGTGTACATATTTACATTGGTACATCCTATAATAATAAAGTAATATACAATGAAGTTATGTTTGTCCGTTAAAATTGAAATGCATTGATTCTGCCAGACTTTTTAATTGCAAACAAGACCTTTTATAATTACAAGAACATGTCCTTGAATTTTTTGATATTTTCTATTCAGCTCTTAACTTTCAAAATTTAAGAGATAGCCTCTCAATTTAGATCCAAACTTTGGAGTTGTGCACACCAAAACTATCAAATACAAATAAACACACAAATGTAATATATATATCTAATATGCAATCTATATGATTAAAATGTTAAAAAGGGTTTTAAATTTATTAAAATAGTGAAATATAAATAATCAAAAATAACATATTTGCTAGTGTACACAACACATCGTGTACATGTGTACAACACGAGCGAGCTTCAATGTTATTCGCTAAATCATATGAGAGATTTAACACTAACTATTATAGAATTAAGAAATGTCATCATTATCCAATTTAGTCTTGAGTTTATCTCCGACAATATTAATGTAAAATTGACAATGTAACATAATATCCTTCTAGCTGATGAATGAAATCATTTCGAGATGACCCAAATGTTGGAATCAAAAGACACTAATTTAAACTCTTACATTTCAAATTTGCCCAATTTTACAATTATAAATTGTAATAGATTATTTTCTCTAAAAATAATTAGATAGACATTATAATAAAGATTTATAATTGATCCTACATATGTACATATGTGCATGTGTACATGTTTATATGTGTACATGTGCACAATGTCACTTGTGTACATTGTATATTATTAAAGTAATGTACCATAAAATTATGTTTTTGCACTAAAACCGCGAATCACATTCAATGTACCCTGGATACATCTTTTTGCATATTGTTGGCGTATATAAAAGTAGTTGGCGTATATAAAAATAGATGGCGTATATAAAAATAGATGTACACATGGTTTTGTATGTTATTATTATCTAATAATTAAAATACTTTTTACCGTTTGATTTTAGTTAATTCAGTTCATTTTGGAATGTTTTTAGATATATCACATGCATATAAGTATTTAATTGCATTAACAAAAATTATACTAAATAATTTATTAATTTGGGGTTAAATCACAAAATTCTTTTATCTATTTTGAATTTTTGGGGGAAAAATAAAAGATATCAAAAATCAAGAACCATTTGTGAAATTATAAAGATGGACTGGAATGGTCAATCAAGAAGTTAGGGTTTAATTCAAGTAGATATATACACAATTAAAAAGTTATACAAAATTGTAAGGACCAAAGGTGTAAAAAAGCTAAAAGTGGCCGTTGATGTCTCGAGCTTGTTGTGACGGCTATAGGTGAGGTAACGATGTTGAAAATAATGAGTCATACTGACCAGAAGATGTTCATGGTAGTCCAAATACGAGAGTCATCGATGTCTCTACCGTTGATGTTGCCGTCGAATACGCCATGACTACACGACCACCGGCGATATATCTTAACACATCTCAAAAGATAGCTAACAAAAAAAACAATGATTCCAGATAATTTGTTTGGAAAAAATGAATTTGGAAAAATCAAATTTCATTTACGAAAGTTACAGAAAACTATAAAGGAGAGAAGAAGAAGAAGGTTATAGGGTCCCACTGTATTTTAGTTAGCGTAGTGGGTATTAGCTGTCAGTGTTATTTAGTTAGTTTCTGAGTGAAAAAGAAATTTAGTTAGAAAAAAGTGTCTTATTAGCAATAACTACCTTTTAATGTAAATAAAACTTGAAAACTGCCTTTCAGTATAATATTTTCTTTTATTTATTATTCTCAGAGAGAAGATTACATCGATGTACTCTTTTTCTCTTATTATGGTTTTTCTCCCAAAAAGAGTTTTCCATAACTAGAGTTTTAACGAGGCATTATGTAATACAAGATAAATAATCAAGGGAGAGTGTTACAAAAGATAATTATTCATCTTGTAGAGACACTAGATCCTTTCTCCGCGCAAAGCGCGGAAAATACAATTAATATGTTTACGCAAAAAAATAGAGGTTTATGTGGATTGGCAATCAACCTATTTTTATAAATCATATGTGAGTGATACTTTGATATTCTTCTCCTTTTAAAAATGTATTGATTTTTGAATAAGAATACAATTTTTTTTTGAACAAAGAATAAGAATACACTTAATTAGTATAAATCATGTAGGAAAAAGTTTATGCTAAAGTTCTATTCACCCTTTGTTCAACTTGTATTCAGTGAATATTTAGTTGATTCAAAAGTTGTAAAATTAGAGTAGCTGAAATTAAGATAAACTGTGCATGAAAGAAGATAAAGTCTTTCCTTTAAATGAAATGGACTCCTTTGGAGTAAGGGTAGTCAATTATTTAAAAAGAAGAAGAGAGGTAGTTACGATGTGGGCTACATGAAGAAATAGCCTGAAATTGCAAAAGATTATGTTAGTTTACTTTGCATATTAGGTAAATATCAAGACATATTAATTTAAATAATAGGAAACAGACTTGTCATAGTTAGGTAGGAAATCCCGGTTTAGGTGATGGTACCATCATTTGGTTGATAGTTTGGGCATTATGAAACTGTTAAAAGACATTATTAGGGAGAAGATCGTGAATTAAATGTGAGGACGAAACATTTAAATTTTAATTACTTACTTTCGTGGGAGGTAGATCCTTGAAGATTTTTCGGTAGACTATGTTCTTCACTTTTATTGGGTGTGAATCTTCTTCTTTAATGATCGTTAATTCTTCTTTGCTTGTTACACGCGAGAGGACCATATATCGGTTTGTTTTACGATTGGACCATATATCTCAGTGTTAAAGAAATTATGGGATTATACCTTTTGGAGAGATGTACAATTTTTATTTCTAAAAAAGCTATAGGCACAATTTTGGAATTTTTTTTTTATTTTTACCTTATAAATTATTAATCCTAATACTTTTGAAATGTCTTCAAAATCTATATAAATCAACAACTAACTCTCATAATTCTAAACTTTTAAACAATCAAATTAAATATAAAATATCAGCCCATCATTATTTCTTCACATAAAAATCTTCCTTAATCATAAAAACTATGTCTTTTCTTTGTAAAAAACAATTTTGATGGCTTCTATCATAAAAATCTGTTCATCTTTACATATATGCACGATCAGAATAAACATCATCTTGAGATTTGGGAAAAGAATATTAAAAAGAATGGTTCTATAAAGATTGTTTTCATAAATGAGGTGATAATTTCTAAAACTAATAGTATTTTACTTATGCTAATATTACAATTATAGAAATAAAATTTAAGAAAGAGCGGCCGTATTCATGCACAGCTAAAGCCAATGATTTGGTTAATTAAGAAGTTCGAGAAGAGTTGG
Source organism: Moricandia arvensis (assembly GCA_905132765.1). Lineage (NCBI taxonomy): Eukaryota > Viridiplantae > Streptophyta > Magnoliopsida > Brassicales > Brassicaceae > Moricandia > Moricandia arvensis. Next base: position 41,026 of record CAJHQP010000768.1, on the reverse strand, counting down.
CAAAAAAGTGAATCGGAAATAATTGACACATTTAAGATTAATTTATAAAAACACAAACAAATACAACTAAAATTAAGAAGATATTAACCAAAATTATTACATTTCTAGTATCTTGTTAATATTAATTATCACATATACTCTGATAGTTCTTTTTCTTGAAATATCGTATGATAATATTTAATACATGTACTTTCCGGTTATTTAACAATTCAAATGTCACTTTTATTAGGCAAAAACTATATGAGGATTAGTTTTAAACTTGCATGAATGCAGGTCTTGCTAAAATTTTCACGTATTCAGCCGGAGAAAAAGGTTGACTATTTATTTGGCTAATGTTGGATTAAAATAATATTAGATATGACTATGAGCTGTAACCATAAGAAGAACGAATTATTATTATTTTTTAAATAAGTTGTTTTAGATTTTGTTATCCAAAACTTTATCTTAATAATTTAAGTACAAAAATGAAATAAAAAATGAAATTTTAATATATTAGTTGTGATGTGTCACCATCTTTTTCAACATAACAAATGTTGCACGTATTAAATATATTTGAAAAATAAAATAAGTTATGATCCATAAATTTTTAAAAATAATCATACTTTCAAATTTAGTTTAGTTATCTTAATTTAATTGCTTCAATGTTCGTATTATTTATATCCAAGAATAAGAGGTGGTAATGAGATAATATTTCATGTATTTAAAATTGCATAATTTACTGAATTTTTAATTTTTATGTTGGTTTTCGTGGAAAAAGTTTGATTAAAACCTAATTATCTACACAAACTATCAACTTATAACGAAACTCCTTAGATCGTAAGTGTATTAGAGAGTCATATTATGTGACATCTCTATATATTTCAATTTAGGGGTTCGAATACTTTTGTTATTCTTGTTACTTTGTTTTAAAAATCATAATAAATATATATTTTTTATTACTTAAAGATCAAGTTCTTTTTTTAAAATACAATCCAATGATCAAGTGTTTTGGAAAAAAAATATCCAAGTACCAAACTGGGTGAGAATGAGAATAGAAAACCAAATGATGTATGCAGTTTTTTTATGCATTTTGGTGACCTCTTATCCGTCCTCTGTAATTTTTGATGTGTTCGATTGATCTGTCGAAGTAGAAATTTGTTGCTAGTGATGAAGCGAGTTCTAGTTTTCCTGCAAGATTTTTTTTTTTTTGTGACAGGGTAAAACAAACTAATATTTATTTACTTTATATATTTTATAAAAAACCTATTTACCTTGAAAAAGTTTAGGAATTATGTTTGTGATGATGGCAACTTTACATTTCCTATCCTTCTTGCTTTGTAGGGTGCTAAACTCTGATGTTGGTTTGTCCCATAGCATGAGCTTAACCATTGTGGACCTGTTCAGCATTAGACCAATTCTGACTTTCTTATTTGATTCTAGATCGTGTGATTTTATTTCTTGCATCATTCGTATTTGTCCAACGACATCTGTACAATATTGGTTGTGTTGTAAATAAATATTTTATGTCTTTTTATTGAAAGCTTGATGAGTGATTTACCTGGTAAGTAGCTTGGGGTAGTGGCTAAGTGCAGTAGACATTTGTAATTCCGAGGAGATAAATTGTGTACTGGAAAGATCAGACCTATGTCTGTAGCTATTGACATTGTTGTATCTTGGTCGATCTGCATGTAATACGGGAGTTGTGTCAATTTCCGTTGATGCAAACTTGATAGGACGGAAAATCCTGAGAATTTATATACATCTCCTTCGGTTAAAAATCTTGGGTTAGTTGGCTGATTGTTGTTAGAGAACCGACCTTCCAATGGTTGTCCCTGAATGTGAACAAATTTATCGTATCAAACCAATTAAGTGATTATTGATCAGACCAATCCAAATATGCCAAACTGTGAAAAATATATATATGTATATGTAAAAGTTGTAACATATGGCTTACGTGGTGGTCATATCATATGAAGCCGGTGCATGATTGCCTGGTTGGTGAATTTTGATGTCCCAAATACTCCTTATACATACCGACACCGTTATAGGGCACACTGAAATACCTTTTTCAAGTTGGTTGATTCTTTGATAGATGTGATGCTAGGAAATGTCACTATAAAATTATTTTAGCATAAAATTGTTAACTCGTGCAAAGAATGTATGAAATCAATATTCTAAATGTATGGGAGAAAAAAAAGTTAGGAAATCAATATCTAATGTAAATAAATTAGATACACAAAAGCGGAGTTTCTTTTTAATATCTAGAAGAAGCTATCTAAACCGGGTCTCAAATAAGAAAGTAAATGGCAGTCGTTTCAGTTTTTTTTTTAAATTTTATTTGGTTTCAAAGAAGAAAAATAGCCATTGTTTTTTATCCCATTGGGTTAATCCTCTAGCTCGATGATCTTGACCACAGATGCATCACCAACTTTCTGACACATAACTACTTTGTCATGCGATTTGATCACTCCAGCTTGCTTCCCATGGTCTAGCGCAACCTTCAGGACTGACTCTCATTTGTGGCACTTGTTGATTCCGCCTGCAACAACACCATCACAGTTTTACATACGTTAGAACTTGAACCCAGAAGAGTTCCAACTGATAAGATTCACATAGGTTATATACAATATAAATTAACCTCCCTAGAATTCCGATATTACAAAGTAAACACTCACACTCAACCACTGGTACTTTAATTTGAGGAGTCTCGACGTTGTTGTACTTTATAAACTTGAGAGAATAGGTGGGGGAAAATACCTCAAAGGCTCCACTAAAGCTCCATTCAACTGATTTGTCTTAACCCAGGGAATGACAATAGAAATAATGGGCATTGTTGGCCTGTATTTGGCAATCAACCTGCCCGGAGATCAAAGTAATAGCAATTCATTAGACAAAACTGAATAGAACAAACAAAACAAAACAAAAAACAGCTAACGGCAAAACAAATGCTATGAACTGCTCTTCCAGAAGAGGTGAAGCATATAATGACAGATGCCTTGACCTTGATTGCTGCCCGTACCTGATCAAGCGTGAATTAAGTTAGATAAAATGTGATGAAAATCCATGTCTCTACAACACACAAATATAATGGTAGAGATGAAGGGAAATAGAACCCATACGTATCATTAACCAGAGATTGATTATAGAGAGTGGAGTAGTGGGGGAGAATAAGAAACTGTTGCAGAGAAGGGAAGAGGAAGCGATGGAAGAGGTAATCCAAGATTAGGTTTACACGTGTTTATGGGGCATCTGGGTCTGGGCTTTTAAAATTTTGGGTTTTATTTGTTTGAGATAAATGAGATTGGGTTAATAAGCATCAATGGATGGGTTGTGACGGGTCAATTACATAGCTTCTGATTGGTCAATTTTTGCAGCTGACGTGGACACTCTCCCTGATCATGATATTGACCTTTTATTATAGTAGTGATTTGTCCTAGTTATAGCATTTAATATCCTTCTCATCCTCCATATGTAAATATATGCTTTTATTGAGAGACATTAATATCTTTATATTTATATTATAAATAGAGATAACCATGAAAAAAAATGCACAACAATAATACAAAAATTTTTATCTCTCTCGTTATATTCTCCTCACACACACAAATCTTTTAGTTAACTTTTCTCTCTTATTAGATGCAATGTGACCTCTTAGTTGTCTCAAAATAAAACACAACACTCTCGAGTTAATTAAACGCTTTGCTTCTTTTTTTTTTCTTCCAAAAAGGCATCCACTTTTTCATTGAAATTTTGTCATTTCCAGTATTATACGATCATTTAAAAGAGAGTAGAGATCATACGACCAATGAAAACAAAGCATATAACAGAAAACGAAATAAAAACAAGCCCTACAAAGAAAATGAGTTCAAACTAAGAGAACTAGGAATCAGACAAAATATAAACCGAGTAACTACGGTTATAAGTTAGAAAAAGACTGATCACAATCCGATCCAGGTGACAACAGACAGGTGAAACTAGGACGAATGACCAAAGTTGTGTTCTTAATGCATCCATTAGTAAAACTAACTGGAAAAAGTGACCTTGATCTTGCACTGGGAAGAAGCCCTGGGAATTATTAACTTTTCCTTGTCTACGTCAGGTCTTTCCCAAGAATGAAGTTTCACCAACCTCAAACACGAAAGTTTCTCTATAAAATGCTTCAACTGCTCCACCTCCCCATATGTTCCGTGGTAGTCAGTTATCTGTAGGACCTTTACAGGATACGACAACAAGAACATTTGCAAACAGATTGAGGTTGTTCTTCATTGTAGTGCAATTGACCCTGAAACAAGAGGGGACAATTAGGAAATAAAAATTAATTAAAGGTAAAGAAATTTGACCAATAAGCTTTTAGTGTTTTGGTCATACATTGATGACGAGAGTCTCTAGATTTGGAGATTTGTTTAGCAAAAATGGTAGAAAGTCCATACAATCATGCTCATCGTCATGACATGTAATGGTTAAATGATATAGCTTTGCACACATCGAGATTGATTCACGGAAGTAATAAAGTGCCTGAAAAAGAAGTATTTTGAAATGTGAAACTCAAACTGTAATAAGATGTCACCTAGAAAAAAAAACAATATCACACTTATCTCGAAAGTATATTGAAATGATATCTCCATGATTTCAACATTTCCCAACCTTCTATGAGATTAGTTGGATTGCTAGAAGAATTACCGAAATCATGATTTGCTTCTTCCATCGTAGAGTTTGTGGGAGTGATCATTAGTCAACATAAGTTCGAGTTTAGCTTCAACAAGGGAGTCAAGATTAACAACATAATACTCATCCGGAATAGCTTCATAGCACTCTAAATAGAGTATCTAAAGTAACTTCTCGTAAAATGAGAAGGATGGAAATCTTGAATAATAAGTCTTTGAAGGGTTAGAATACACAATTTGCCATACCATTTCGGACGTTGCCACCTCATACCAAAATATGGTCAGTTCCTTAAGTACAGGGCAAGCAGAAAGAAGTTTTTTAAACGCACAACCACGAAGGTGATCGTTGAACTGAATGACACTAAGAGTGAGAGTCTCAAGGGCGGGAAGAAAAGCATTCTCATCAACAACAAAACCCTTCCCATACACAAAGCATGCCGCATAACGACCATCCAGTTCCACTTTAACAACTGTCTTGCAAGTGAAAAACTCAAAGGGCCGATAATAATGTTTCCCAATACCTATGTCCAGTTTAAGATCCAAGACACCCCAATTCAGCGCATCACATAGACAACGGTTGATAAGATCATATCGAGCTGGATCACCACGATCTCTGCATATTAAGTATACTTCCTCACGCGAGTACTAGAAGGCAGAGCAATTACCCCATCCACGAAATCAGAGAAACTCCCTTGAATCTTGTCAGTGTCATCAAATTTAAGCTTTGGAATGATGGTAAAGAGATTTTGCCACTTCTTTGAGAGAAGAGATGTGAAAACAGCCTCCTTTGCAGAAAGAAAGGAGAACCTCATCTGGTAGATTACTAATCCTATCCATCATATTGCTAATGATTCCTTTCAGTAACTTATAAACACTAACTTTACTACAAACGCGCAACACAGTAGAAACGCCCCCACATGTTGAGTTCAAGTGGATATGCAAATGAATCTGAGATACAATTATTTAACGAAAGGTAAAAAAAAAAAAGACAAAAAGGTAAAGGAATCGACTCGTCTTGCATTTGGCTTTTGATTGCTTCTTCCACGTGGCATACTGTAGTCTAACAAAAACCCAACAATGATGATTGATGATCATCAAACCTAATAAAACAAACCGGACTCAACTCAAACACCAAAGTTGCAAAACGTTTTGGGCCTGAATTCAAATTTATTATTGAGCTGATTGTGGCCCAACAATTATAATGACGTGGCGTGTTCTTAGAGGTTTATTTTCTACTTATGTCTATTAATATTTTTTTATTTCTGTAGAACCTGAGCCACAATTTCGTAGTAGTCATCTCTGAGATACTTTCTGAAAAATCAAATCGAAAGCAAAAAAAGAAGAAAAATGCAAGCAATCGGCAGCTATGGCTGCCTCTGCTTCAAGCACTACCACTCTCTCTCCAAGTTCCTCTCTCCTCCCTCTTCTTCCCCATCGCTTCTTCCTCAGGTAAAACTCTGCGTTTCGTCTACTTCACTCTGTGTTTTGTTAGGTTAAGTTAGTTCAAGTTATGTTATGTTTCTGTTGGTGAACCAAATCTTCGGATTCTCAGATTCTCTTTAGCTGTTGTTATTTACAGAGATGCCACTCCTTCTGTTACCCCAAGCTTGGAAGTAGCAGTAGTAACACTGAGAATGGGCGAGGAAGAGGTGTGACAGTGAGAGCCTCAGTAGAAGACGGAACTAACGACAAATTTGCTCCTGTTGCTCCTGTTGAGCTGGAATCTCCCGTGGGACAGCTTCTTGACCAGATTCTTAGGACTCATCCTCATCTCTTACCCGTCACTGTCGATCAGCAGCTCGAGAAGCTATCCACTGAAAACGAGAATCTCAAAGCTGAATCGTCTTCATCACAAGACATTCTCTCTAAGTACGTCTCAAAGCCGAATCGTCTAAGCAGTTTCAGTTAGTTTCTTTCTCTTACATGAGATGTCGTTGTTGTGTTCTTGATTTGCAGGAGAATATCTGAAGTTAAGGACAAGGAAAAACGTAAAACATTAGCAGAGATCATTTACTGTTTAGTGGTACATAGATTTGTGGAGAAAGAAATCTCCATGATCCCTCAGATTAAACCAACTTCAGACCCAGCAGGACGGGTTGACTTATGGCCAAACCAAGAAGAGAAGCTTGAAGTCATTCACTCTTCTGAAGCCTTCGAGATGATACAGAGCCACTTGTCTTCGGTCCTCGGAGACAGAACAGCAGTTGGTCCATTAAGCTCCATAGTTCAGATAAGCAAGATCAAACTCGGGAAACTCTATGCTGCTTCTGTCATGTATGGCTACTTCCTCAGAAGAATTGACCAAAGATACCAGCTTGAGAGAACCATGAACACACTTCCTAAACGGCCTGACAAAACCAGGGAACGGTACGAAGAACCTACCCCTCCTTACCCGTTATGGGACCCGGATTCCTTGATCCGGATCCAACCAGAGGAGTATGATCCTGATGAGTACGCAATACAAAGAAATGAAGATGAGTCTTCGACCTACGGGTTGAGATCATACGTTACCTACTTGGACTCGGATACGCTTCAGAGATACGCCACGATACGGTCTAAAGAAGCCATGTCGCTGATAGAGAAGCAGACTCAGGCGCTCTTTGGACGGCCGGACATAAGGATACTGGAGGACGGTAAGCTGGATACGTCTAACGATGAGGTTCTGTCAATGAGTTTCTCTGGACTTGCGATGTTGGTTTTGGAAGCTGTGACCTTTGGATCTTTCTTATGGGACGCTGAGAGCTACGTTGAATCTAAGTACCATTTCCTCAAGGCTTGAGCTTAGTCGTCTATTTGTATGTTGTTTTCCATGTGATGTAAAGAAAGAAGACATTTTTACTTTTGAATGTAAATTGTTAATCTCTCATGTTAAGAATTGGTTACAACTCAAATTTCCAAAAGGTTATAAAACTACACTTTCAAAACTTTTGATTCTAAGTCAAATTGGAGATGGTTGATTAGATTGTAGAAAAAGACTTTAGTTTTAATTTTGAGTTTACAACCATATAAATTACCAATCATGTTTATTATAATTTTAAAAATAATTATAGAAACTTTATTTTATAAAGTATATTTTTTTTATTTTAATTTCTACCTAAATATAACTACATCAAAAAATTTTACCGACTAAATTTGACAGTAATTTTTTGATAGCTATAGCTGATCCAATTGCCCCAATATAAATTAGATTTATACTATTATTTATCTTTTTTTCCTCAGTTCTTACGCAAACATTGTATACTAAGTTTAGCATGTTTTTTTTTTCCTAATGGTATTCATGTTAAAATTCATGAGAACTATAAAAAATTACAAACAATCGAATATAGTTAGCCGGCCCAATGCCACTAAATCCAATTCATTAACACAAAGATCATAGTGAACCAGACTGTAGTCCAAACTCTTTAAAAAGAGAGAGATTCTGCTGAGGCAGTGAAAGAGAGGGAGACGACCACAACCAAATATATGCATGAGTTGGAAGAGGCCACCGGAGAGGAGTCTCGGAAGCTGAGGATCTTGTCTCTGATATGTCTTTCGAGAAGAAGCATGATCGCATTCCAGGGTTGAAACTGATTTCTACGGAGTCTGTTGTTTCTTTCGTTCCAAATCTAATAGATGATGAACTGCCACACTAACAAGGCAGGTCGACGCCTATATCTATTTTCTGTAAATCGCTTTTGCCTGAGATAAGAAAATGTAGAGTGGATCCAAATCGCTTTCGCCCAAAAATCTAAAGTATACATCGTGAAAATTTAGAAGGAAATGTAGATTTTAGTATGTTTGTTTAGCTAAAAATTTCAAAATTTCTTCATTTTTATTATCAAGGAAGTTGACCAATAATATCCAATGTTTCGACTTCATATTTGTTATATTTGTCAAAGCATAAACTATCTACTATCTGAGTAAGGTAATTTTCTCCTTCATACTCTTCTATCGAATTGATATATATGCATTTCCCATCATAAATATAAATAAACTATTTAAACTTTTAAAAAGGCATAAATCTATATATCGATATTGGTTAACCGTTTACTTGTCTATATTGACTTCCGACATGACTACAACATAACCAAAAAAAATCTATTTCAAGGAAATCTTTCATGTCGTTCATTTTCTTTTGTTCATTTATATTTCATTATGAATTTTAAATAAATTCAAATAAACTATCAATGAACTTTTCGAAACATGCATAAACATATTGTAATATGTATTTTTCGTCATTTTCATTCTTCTTACTGAGAATCAAGAAATATTCCATAAGAATTTTGTTTATATTCTCCGTAAATATAGCTTTAACTACCTGTTCAATCCGAATATCAGTTCAATTTCAGATCTGTTTATTTGGTTTTTCAGTTAGTAAAATAGAAATAACATTCTAAATTTATATTTACTTTAGTTTGGTTCGGTTTAGATACTTTCAGTTTTTGTTTTTTCCGGGTTTTAAACCCAAAATCATTATCATTTGTTTAGTTTCATATTATATGAATTGTAGAGAGTCATGTTGTCAAAGCAATTATTTATAAAAATGCCAAATGTTTATAAATAATAAAAATATCGAAGAACAACAAAAGTAAATAAGCTCTTTAGGAAGGCCTTTTCTTCGATGCACATTTTGACTACCTCCCTAGTAATTGTAAAAGAATCTAAAATTTTGGAACAGAAACCTCACAAAATTGAATAAAGCCTGGACGTTCACAAATGCAAATGTTAACTCATCTAAAAACAATCATCTTGCAGTTGCTTGTCTGCAAGGCTTTTGATTAAAATGCAATTGACACCAGCTGACCAGATTCACTATTTTAACCAACGTTGTTTGAATGCCAGAATCAGTAGTAGATTTGTATCCTTTGCATGCATTGTGATGAGTGCACAAAACACTAGTTTACCATATTTTGATTTATACTGAAGGACTGTGGGGCAATGGTTACATCTAACCTTTTCATGAACGTGTTTTGATATGGTAAAATATTTTCAAGCATCAGAATGAGTCACGTACTACTTTCTTGGTTTTGTCATCGACACATTAGTTACATCGGTAGAAGGTTTGGTTGGTTGATTCCTTTTTTGTTTTGCAGATTGAGTCTTATTGGCCATAGAATCTCCCATCTGAAGTGAGTATAAGAGAAACTTATGGATTATAAAACAGAGAAACAAACAAACGTGAACCCAACAAATTTTTGAACTTGGTTTGCGCTTCTTGTTCTCCTATGTTTTTGCGAAGAATTTCATGCTACCATATAATTTTATAATTTCCCGAAGCATGCAAAATCAAATCAAATCTACATAATAAAAGATTTTTTTTTTGTTAAGACATGCATTCACTCCAATTAAGACCATTCCAACTTCAAAGAGAATCTTAAGTTGCGGTGAATATTTAGTTATATTTTAAGTATTTTTCAAATTAGGTTTTCTTTAGTATAAAATATATTACTTATATGGTATTAATTATAAACTAAAAATTAGCTCATGTAACGGTGTTGTGCAGAGAAGAACGGTGCCTTACACACCTCAGCAAAACGGTGCCTTACACACCTCAACAAAACGGTGTTGTGGAGAGGAGAAACCGAATCTTAATGGATATGACAAAAAGTATGCTGAAGACAATGAAAATGCCGAACTATTTATGGGGGGAAGCTGTATGACATTCAACTACCTCATCAATAGAGTTCCTACAAAAGCCTTGAAGGATCAAATGCCATATGATTGTCTCACATCGAAGAAACCAAATATCGAGCACTTGAGGATATTCGGTTGTGTAGCACATGCGAAAATCAGTGTGCCACATATAAAGAAGTTAAATGTGAGATCTAAGAGTGTGATCAATCTTGGAACTGAGCCAGGTCTCAAAGCTTATAGACTCTATGATCCAGTCGCAGGGAAGGTGATGGTGACTAAAGATGTGAATTTTGATGAGAAGAAAGCTTGGGATTGGTCATCTACAACAAACCAAGCTGATTCTAAACCAAGTATGCTTAAGCTTCCACATGAGGGTGATATGGAAGAAGGTAATGATCAAGGTGAGGATCATGAACATGAAACTATAAAACAAGATGAGGAATAAGAAGAAGCATATACTGATCACAATGAAAACAAAGACGGTGGTGGTCAACCGTTGGTGACTAGACACGACCGAGCCATATAAAAAACAAGATATCTCGATGACTATGTGTTACTTGCAGATCAAGAAGGTGCAGGCGAGCCAAAGAGTTATCTTGAGGCATAACACGTGTGAGAATGGGTTGAAGCAGCGGTGGCCGAGTTGGATTCTATCACAAGAAACAAGACATATGAGCTTGTGGATAGACCAGTTGGAGTGAAACCTATTGAGTTAAAGTGGATCTACAAGATAAAGAGAAAGGCGGATAGCACAGTGAACAAGTATAAGGCGAGACTTGTGGCAAAAGGCTATGTACAAAGACAAGGAATAGATTTCGATGAAGTATTTGCACCAGTGGCACATCTCAAAACTATGCGGCGCTTAATAGCCCTTGCAGCAACAAACGAATGGGAGATTCATTACCTGGACGTGAAGACCGCTTTCTTGAATGGAGATCTAAAGGAGACAGTGTATGTGACACAACCCCAAGGTTTTGAAAAGAAAGGAGAAGAAGATCGAGTCTATATGTTACACAAGGATTTGTATGGGTTACACCAAGCGCCTAGAGCGTGGAACATAAAACTCGATCAAGTCTTAAAGGAGATGAGCTTTAGAAAGTGCACATCAGTGTATCATAAGACTCAAGGAGCATACATAATCAAGATAAAGGAGGAGAGTTATGCTCAAGGAGTCATGTGTGACACAAAGATGGAAGTGTGTAACACGACTCACATAGCAATGGAGTCGAGTTTAAAGGTGTTAAAAGGAGAAGATTAACCAGAGATAAATGCAATGAAATACAGAAGAAGCATAGGAGGTTTGAGGTATCTACTTCACACAAGACCAGACGTGTGTTACACAGTTGGTGTTCTAAGACGATACATGCAAACACCGGGTGTTGAGCAAAAGGCCGACATCCAGACCAAGCCATTAGCAAGGATTAAGTTTAAGCAAATGAGGAGCTTAATTGAAGTTCAAGAAATTGATCTCCCCAATTAAAGTTGGAATTAAGGGGGTGATTGTTGGATAATACCAAGATTGTGAAAACTTAATATATTAATAAGTGTTTATTATGTTAAGATAAACACAAAAAGGAAATCTAGAATAGGGAAAATAAAGTTTTCTATTAGCATAGGTTTGTGTTTTCTATATTCTACATGTTAAAGGGAATTGTCCTTCATTATAAATATAGGTCTCATGGAGAGGTGTTTCATAAGATCTAAGAGAATAGATCATAAGAGATCTAATAGAAACATTGAGAAACTTTAGTTTTAAGTAGTTTCTAAAGCAATAAGAAAAATTGATCTTATAATTCTTTGTTTCTAGAGATCTTGAGTCTCAACCTCTCTTCCACTCGTCTTTCAAACCTTGAGGCACATATGATTTATGGACTCGCATCAAAAATCAGTTCTGCAACAGCAAGGAAGTTTGAGATATTTAGATTGACATCGAGCTCCGTACAACTAGATAGGCGACCAAGCCATTCAAGAATACTTCCCGAAATTCAAGTTCCAGCACACCTTCTCTGTATCTTGATGCTCCGGTAAATGAGAGAAAACTCGTCATGTATCATCTCAACGGGCTAAAGGATAAATGCAATTACATCATAAATGTTATCAATTGCAAAGATCCATTCCCATCTTTTGATAATGTGAAGTCGATGCTTAAAATGGAGGAATCTCGCCTAAAAAATCCAAGGAGGGTGTCTGCAACACATTCCAATCACACCTCCTCTTCCACTGCACTTAACATCTCTACCAATGAGAATCAAAATCAGAAGCATCAAACGAACAAAAGCAACATCTATAGAGGAAAAAAGAAAAATAACAATTGCTACAGAGGTAACATGGGCAACTACATCTTTCGCCCTAACTATCCCATTTGGTTCTCTCAAAATTCTTGGAATGGTCCATACAACGAATGGCCGCAAAATTTTGCAAAGTGGAGTTCATTTACGCAAGAAGCCACATATCTTGGTCCTTTGGCTCCTCAAATATGAGTCAACAAGCCCTCTTTATGGAGATCCAACCAACTCATTTCCCGAAGGTTACACAACAGAAATGTTGGTCGATCAAAATGAAGCAAACTCGTACATGGATTTTGGAGCTACTGGTCACCTATCTGCCAATCCTGATATAATCCAACCTTCTCTTAAACATAATATCAATCACTTCGTTGTTTTTGGGGACAGTTCAATTCTTCCCTTTATCTCAACTGGTTCACTTCTTTCATCACAAAAACTCGTCCTATCACTTTGAATTAAGTTCTTGTTGCACCTAAGAGTGTTAAAAACCTGATATATGTCCGTAAATTTACAACTGAAAACTGGTGTAGTGTTGAGTTGACCCTATTGTTTTCTCTATGAAGTATCCTCACAAACAAAAGACCCTTTTTAGATGTGAAAGCTCTAGAGTTCTCTATCCCCTTCATGCACCTCTCTATAAAGCTTCATCAGCCTCCACTCCTCTTTTGGCTTCCTTTTCTTCATTCTGGCACAAAGGTCTTGGCCACACCAGTAATGGGTATCCCAGATCTGTGTTTTCTTCAAAATTCGGTCTTTGTAATAAAGAAAAATTTACTTCTCATTTTCGTTCATGCATTCTGGATAAACACATAAATAAATCATTTTTTTGCTTCTCAAACACATCACATCTCTATTCCAAATAATTCACCCATATATTTGGATTTCACTTATTCCAAGTAATAGTAGGATAATGTAATACATTATTTTCCTAGATCATTTAACACAATTTGTCTGAGTATATCTCCTCTGTCGATAATGTAATAATTTCTCCAATTCTTTTCACTTCCCCGACTATCTGAAAAAACAATCCAACACTAACATTAAATCATTACAACGTGACAATGGAAAAAATATCAAAACTCTCAGTTTGAAAACTATTTTTTTTTTAAAATGGGATTGTTTCAAGATTCTCTAGTAAGCATACATCCCAACATAATGGGAAATCCCGAAAGCATGATCAGAACCATAAACAATGCAGTTAGATATATCGTAATTCAAGCTCATCTTTCACTCACTCATTGGGTTGAAGCACTTCACGTTGTTGTGCACATCAGCAACATCATTCCTTCCTCAGCGGTTCATGATCATATCCCATTCACTGTCCTGCTCAATAAGCACTCCTCTTATGACAATTTATGAGTATTCAGTTGCTTATACTTTCCTAACCTCAATCTTTCCAATCTTCACAAGCTTTCAACAAAATCAACTCCATGTGTCTTCCTTGGTTATCCATCACAACATCATAGATAAAAATGTCTTGGTCTAAAGACAAATAGGATTATTATCTCACGTCAAGCACACCTTGAGGAAGGGATATTTCCAGCGTTTCAAAAAGATATAAAGCATGGGGTTACGTATGAATTTCTCGAACGTCAAGACAGCTCATCTACCATTTTTTAAATAGATCTTGCAAACACCTATCATAATAATCATCCCACGACCAATTCCCATTCCACCAAAAAATGTCACTTATGCTACATATCCACCCCACCCACCAGTCTCTCAAACTGGTCATCCAATAAAGATGAGAGCCATGCAGGTGTGCGTAAACCTAAACACATAATCTCACTTCTCACAACCAATGGTCTTCTCTTCATAGTTATGAAAACACTCCAAAGTTTCTTTGCTACTCCTATGTCATAGGATAACTCTGCTGGTGTCAAGGATGGTTCACGACATATCACTTTTATCAGGGTTCAATGTTCTTGTGCTGAACAAAGAAAGCAATATAAACGAGGAAAACAATTTGCTTAAGTTTTTAGATTAAAAGTTGTGTCTAAAACCAAACTGATTCACAGTGAAATTAAGAGAAATGAAACTTATATGCTAAGCTAAGAAAATCATAATCCTTCACCAGAATGGTTTAGGCATTCTTAATCCTACTTGCACTTGGTTTACTTTGGTTCAATCCTAATACTAAAGAGTTTTGGCTTGCAGAAACCTAATTACAAATAAATAGTTTAAACCAACAAGCTGACTCTTCATTGATTCTCTCCTTTTCCTTATTTTCCACGAACTCAAATTAGTATTGAATAGCCTTCTGATTGGCTTTGGCCCTTGCTCATGTGATTGGCCCATCTTTGAAGATAAGGGGAACGACTAATGAGTTGCCAATCTCACTTTGGGCCAAAATCCCTTTTTCGTCCATCTTCTAATCAAGCCCTTTCCAACATCTTTTTGATTCCTCTAGCTTGTTCCTCATGTCTACTTGGATGAACAACTGATCACCAAAGTTCGAGGTGAGCTCAGTTGCATTGCCTTTGAGTGCCTTTGAGTTCTCCTTGGTTTCTCGTCCTATGGGATGCACCTTTGTCACCTTGCTCATGGTCAATCTTCTTAGACTCATCCAAGTCCGTGCAATCCTCATATTGATCAGCAAGCTTTGGGTCTCCTTCTGCTTTGTGTTGCTCTTCCTTATCCGTATTTGCTCCTGGTTCGATCACCTTCAACCCGCCTTGTTACTTAGCTGCTCAACTAGGGTGATTGGTGTTTTGTTCATTCCTAGGCTTGTCTTCATCATCTCCTCCTCTTTTAAAAATATTTGACCTCAGATCATATTCATCTACAACATAAAGGACCAAGTCAGCAACATTAAAAGTTGAACTAATGGTGTACTTACCTTCATGATCAATCTGATATGCATTGTTGTTGATCCTTATAAGAATTTTGAAGGGTCCGTCTTTCCTTGAAATCAACTTGGATTTATTTTCATTGGGAAATCTCTCTTTCCACAAGTGTATCCACACAAGATCACCTTGTTCAGGGACCAACTCTTTTCTGCTGTTGTTCTTTTTCCTTGCATACAATCTTGTATGTTCCTCTACGTTTCTTTTGATTTGCTCATTCAATTTGGCCTTTCTCTTGTCATCAAGGTTAGTATGTTCCTTCAATGGTGAATCTAACAAGTCTAAGGGCGACAAAGGGTTAAGCCCATAAACAACATGAAAAAGAGTGAATTTTGTTGTTGAATGCATATATCTACTATAAGCAAATTTCACGCGAGGAAAACAATATTCCTAATTCCTAATGTTCTTATTGACCATGGCACGCAGGAGAGCATATAAGGTTCTATTTACTACTTCAGTTTGCCTATCAGTATGTGAGTGAGAATGTTGTTGAAAACATCCATCTAATTCCTATTTTTCCTCACAACGTTTTCCAAAAATGTCTAAGGAACTTAGTATATCGATCATACACTATAGTCCTCGACCTTCCATGCAACCTAACAACCTCTTTAAAGAATATGCCAGCTACCATGATTGCATCATCAGATTTATGGCATGGTATGAAGTGTGCCATCTTAGAAAACAGCCAGAAATATACTATCTTTACCTTTTAGTTCTAGGCAAGCCTGCAATAAAATCCATAAAGATATCAACCCACATTTAATCATGGATAAGAAGGGGTGTGTACAAACCTATTGGTTGAGCCTTGGATTTGACCATCTTACATTTAACACACATATCACCCTTTCTCCACGGCCCTCTTCATATTAGGCCAATAAAAGTGTTCCTGCAACATTCATAATGTCTTGGTAACACCATAATGGTCCATTAATCATCCTCCGTGAGCATCCCTGATATATATATATATATAACTCTCTCACAATACCACAAGGAACACAAAAACGTTTATCATGATAAATGAAACCTATAAACTGATAGTATTTGCCATTAGCATGCTTGGCGGTGTTCTTGTATTCCTCATGAAAATATCGATCATTAGTATAACAAGATTTAATGTTTTAATCCCAAAAGTTTTTTTTCCATAGAAGATAAGAGAGCCTACCTTCTCGAGAGTCCATCTGCAACTATATTCTCCTTATCTTGTTTGTAGTGGATGACATAAGGAAATGTCTCAATGAACTCGACCCACCTTACATGTAGCTTGTTCAACTTTTTTTTTCCTTTGAGATTCTTAATAGATTCATGATCTATAAGAATTACAAACTATTTAGGCAAAAAGTAACGTTGCCACATTTGAACAGCCCTACCAATGCAATAAAAGTCCTTGTCATATGCAGGGTAATTTAGTGTAGCACCTCCTAGCTTCTTAGTGAAGTAAGCTATATGTCTCTTCTCTTGCATCAGCACATCCTCAATGCCCACTCCAAATGCAATACACTCTATTTTAAAGGTTATAAGAGAGTTAGGGAACACAAGTTAATGAGCATTTGTTAACTTACCTTTTAGAAGCTGAAATGCCTCTTCTTGGGATTGACCCCGAGTGAATCTCACACTCTTATTATTGATTCCAGTAAGTGTGGCAACAATGGTGTGGTAATCTTTCACAAACCGTCGGTAGAAACCAGCAATTCCATGATTTTGTTTTACCTCTCTAGTGGTCTTAGGTGTCAGCCATTTTTCAGTGATGTGGTAAGATTAATATTGGATCAAGGTAAATTTTAAAAACTTAACTTTATTAATATAAATTGTTATGCTTATTTTTTTAAAAAACTTAACTCATGCCAAAAATATATATAAATCTATGGATTACAACTCAGTTTTCATTTAAGAAATGCTTAATTCAGAAATGAAAAGAACAATTAAGCAAAATAATAATAATTAAATTTCAGACATAGACATTAGAAACGACTCTAAAAACCATTTTATTAAACTAAACTCTGTAAAATTCCCCCCTCTCTCCCGCCTGAAATGTTAATATATTAGTAGGGCCTGAGGTAAAACTCTTTCTTTGCAATATTGTAGTCACGACCCTGGCCATTCCCTTATAGATTTCACCTTCTCTTCATAAATTTGTATGCCCTTAGAAGTCACAACAAAACCTAAAAAGATAAGGCTATATGTTCCAAATGAGCACATCTTGTAGTTAGCATTCAAGTTTTCCTCCCTAAGTACATCTTAGACTTGTCTTGAAATGGTCAACATGTTCTACCATGGTCCTACTATATATGAGTATATATTCAAAGTAGACAATCCAAAATGTTCTATCTAAGCTCCCAAGACATGATTCATGAACCTCATGATTGTGCTTGGTGCATTAGTACGACTAAATGGCATGACAAGCCATTCGTAGAATCCTAACTTTATTTTAAAGGTGGTTTTCCAATCATCTCTTTCTTTTATTCTGATCTAGTGTTAACCATTCTTTGAATCAATTTTAGAAGAGACATGACCCATGTAACTCATCTAACATATCATCTAAGCAAGGGGTTGATGTATATAGTTAATTATTATGTTGTTGATTTCCTTACAATCAACACACATTCGTCAGCTTCCATAATTCTTGGGAACTAATAGGACATGTTCATCACAATGGTTCATACTTTCCTTGATGTGTCCCATTTCCAAGAGGTCATTGACTTGTTTTTGAAGTCCTTAGTTTCCATAGGATTGATCATGTATGCTAGACAATTTGGGAGTGTTACCCCTCGCATGAAATTAATATGTTGTTCAATAGTCTGATGGGTGGCAAGCTAATAGGATTATCCTTTGGGAATCCATCTTTAAAGTCCTGCAGGAGAAGCTCAATTTTCCTCGGAATGCTCGGGTCAGGGTTAGTAGATGTAGCTAGTAACTCATTATAAACCATTAATATCAAGTTCTTTTGATTAACCATTGCATATTTGATATCACCAGCAGTAGCAAAGAGGTTTAGCTTACTTACCTTGGTGACTTCTCCAGTAACATGGACTTGGTCAACGCCTTTTATTCCTTCCTTTTCGTCTTGAGATGCAGCTGGTACTGATGCACTTCTGAGGAGTTAGAGTTACCAATGTGATTTGCTTCTCCTTGTGGGCAAATGTATGCATGTTGGTGAAGCCATCATGCATCTCTCTCTTTTCATATGGCCATGGTCGACTTAACATAATATGACTGGCCGCCATTGGTAATATATCACAAGTGATCTCATCTTCGTATCTCCCAATGGTTAGACATACTTTCACTTGCTTACTCTCTCGCATCTCACCATCTTCACTTAACCATTGTAGAGTGTATGGTTTTGGATGGTTTTGAACAGTGAGACCAAGCTTGTAGACAAGTTCTACTTGCCACGTTTGTGCAGCATCCTCTATCAACGATCAAGCTACGAACTTTTTCTTGAACTAACATCTTGTGTGAAACAAATTCTCCCTTTGGTCCTACTCTTTGGTCTTAGGATGGACATCGAGAGTCCTTATGGTAACTGTCATTTCTCCTTGGACAGTCCACATCTTCATCATCAGATTCATGCTCGGTTTCTTATCTTCAGAGATAACTTTTCCACTGTCCAAAACAGTCATGATCTTACTGGTGCACTCATTGGCATAGTGACCATAATTTTAAATTTTTAAAAAATTTATATTCCTTGACCTAGTTGGTGTTGCTGGACATTTTCCCTTGTCATCTCGAATTGGTATGGTTGTTGAGGTACCCTCTTTTGGCTTAAGAACAGATTTCTCATCTCTAGAGTAAATTGGTCGAGAGGAAGATCCAAATGGACTCGAGGTTGCTCATCTTCTTGTTTTGTTGCTCAGTAAGGGAGATCTTATGTAGAATATCCTCAAGGGTACCATTATCTTGTATTTCCAATCTATCTTGAATGTCTTGGTTTAGTCCTCCTTGAAACCTTGCCATTTTGATGTCAACGTCCTCATTTTTCTCAGATTTTGATCATCAACAGTCTTAGACCCTTGGGTGAGTCTTTTGAGTTTTTGGTGCAACTCTTGCCCATAGTGGCTTGGTACAAATATCCTTCTCATAACCTCTTTCATATCGTACCAGGAAGTGATTTGATTCTGACTATCACGCCTCCTAGTGTTGGCTATCAACTCCCACCAATTAACAACATAACTTTCAAATTCAGTGGCAGCCAGTTTGATATTTCTTTCTTCAGTGAAGTTTATACACTTGAAAACAAGTTCAACCTTCTTCTCCCATTAAAGATAGGCATCATGCTCACCTTTTCCTTGGAAAAGAGGTATTCTGAGTTTAAGAATTCCCATGTTATCCTCAATTTGTGGTCGTCTTTGATTGAACCGACCGTATTGTTGCTCATCCTCATGGTCATCTTCTTCTTTTCTTGCTCTTCTTCTGGTTGAACCCAAGGTACTCATCTAGGTTGCATGATTACTCGTCCAGCACCTGCAGTTCTTCCTACATGTTTTTCAACATTAGGGGGGTATAATATTAACATAAATTTACTCTGCATGTCCCTTTAGTTGTCTTTTGAGATCAGCCATAATGGCTTGGAATTGTAGCTGGTCAAGTGCTATGTGTGCATGGCTGGTTTGTCCACATCTTCTTCTTCTCTACTTTCATCATTTGCCATTGGAACCTGAAAAGGTATTAAACACACAAAAAAAACAGAAACAAAAGAAATCCCTCTCTCACTAAGTTTCTCAGCACCCAAGTTTCTTTGCTATTCCGAAAAGTTCGGTGAAGATCAGAACCCAATCACCTAAGATCTAGCGCTATAACCTACACGTGAATTAGTTAGGAAGATTGCAAGATTTTTTTTGCCAGCTTATTAACCAACTCTAGCTTGATTTCTCCTCAACTTTCTTTGTTTTCATTTTTTTTTCTTTTTTAATTTGGATCCTTTTTACCTCTTTTCTTTATTCTTTCTTTTGTTTATCAAGAGTGGCCCAACTGACTTACAAAAGATAGACATGAAAGAAGTATTTGGTGGATGATAGATGGGTGTGAAACAAAAAGAAAAGAAATATCCTAACCTTCAAGTACCTCAGATACCCTTTAATACGACCCTAGATAGGCTTCACTTGGACGAACAAACTGACCACCAAAGCTTGAGTTGAGCTCAGTTGCATTTCTTTTGAGACCTCATTGGTTTCTTGTCCTATCGGATGCACCTCTGTTGCTTTGTTCAAGGTCGATCATCTCATCACTCGTCCAAGTCTGTGCAATCCTCATTTTGATCAGTAAGCTCCAGGTCTCTTTCTGGTTTGTCATTCTCTTCATGATCTTTGTCTGCTCCTTGTTCGACCGCCTTCAGTTCACCTTTTTTCTTACCTGCTCTACTAGGACGATTGGTGTTTGGTTCAGTCCTAGTCTTGGCCGCATATTAAGGAAAGGTTGGTGGCAAATGGAAAATCACAGGAGAACGGTGTGGAGTTCACCTAAAAATTTAGCCATGTTGTAAAGCCAGCTACAGCCAAACGGTTCTCAAATTGGGGTATCCTTGGACTGGCCAATACATTAGCTTGATGTCAAAAATGAATTTTCAAGAAGACTTAGAAGAAACAGTGTATATGCATCAGTCTCCGGTTTTGTCGATCAACAATTTTTGAATCATGTCTGCAAGCTTCAAAAGGCAATATACATGTTAAAGTAGGATCCTCGTGAGTGAAACTCGCGGTTTGCTATATTTGTTAATTGTCTGAGTTTTCAAACTAGTAAAGCATATACGACTATTTTCATTTACCAGAAAGGATATGATATTACTTACATATTATTGTATGTTGACGATATTGTCTTGACAAATTCCTCTGTTCCTCTTCTGGAAAACATCATCGTCTCTCTCAAAGAAGAACTTTCCATGACAGATATGGGTAAAATTAAACACTTTTGGGAAATAAAGACTGATTACAATAATAGGGGACTATTCCTAACTCAAACTTTAAATGCTAAAGAGATTCTCGAGCGTGTTGGCATGACGATTGTATGCCACTTGTGGCGCCTGTTGACCTGAAGTCAAAGCTTTCAGCTGATGATGGTGAGCTTGTACCGGACCCAACATCCTATCAAAGTCTAGGAAGAGCTCTTCAGTATATAACCTTCATGCGACCAGACATCTGATATGCAGTCCATGAAATTTGTCTTTATATGCATAACCCACGACAACCACACTTTCAGTCTCCTAATCACATCCTCATGTACATAAAAGGTACGATTTCTTACCGACTGCAGCTCAAGAATGGACTTATTAACAATCTTGCAGCATATTCGACGCCGACTGGGCAGGTTTCCGGACACAAGGCGTTCAACCTCCAGGTACTGTGTTTTTCGTGGTCCTAATCTAGTCTCATGGTCAGCGAACCGTCAGCTAATAGTCTCATGTTCTAGCTCCGAATCAGAGTACAAATGCATGTCTAATACTGTTGCAGAACTATGTTGGATAAGGAACTTGATGACTGAACTTGGATGGAAGATATACAAAGCATCTATAGTGTATTGTGACAACATAAGCTCTGTTTATATAACCAAAAATCCCGTGAAGAACCAGTGCATGAAGCATATAGAGTTGGACTTACACTTTATACGCGAAAAGGTAGTTGAGAGAGAGGTCAAAGTCATTTATGTACCATCATCATTTTAGTTTGCTGATATTTCACCAAAGGCTACTGAATTCTTTGTTCAATGAATTCATAACCAGTTTAACCATCCTCAGATCGGACGATTTAACTGAAGGAAGATGATAGAATATTTCATAACAGTTTTGTTTATATTCTCCGTAAATATAGCTTTGCTTAGTTAAAATCTCCATAATATTTGTAACAACTCTGACTATTTAAAAGCTTTGCATATACTAGGAATGTCAAAATGAGCTATAACTCATGAGCTGACTCAGCTCAGTTCAATTTGTCATGAGCAGGATCTATACTTTTTATGCTCATTTAATAAATGAATTTATTGATCGAGCTTAATTTAGATCACGAGTTATATGAACGAGCTATAATGAACATGAGCCAGCTCATGAGTTTAGTCATTTTTATACTTATAACTTTATATATATATATTATTTTGGATAACTTCTATTTTTATGTAAAAAGATAATTTCTATAGTAATCATATTTATTTTTTAAAATTAAAATGTAAAACCAAATCTTCTTAAAGGATAATTTCTATATTAATCATATTTATCTTTTTAAATTAAAATGTAAAACAAACATAAGTATTATAGATATTAAACTTTAAAAAAAATTATCTAACTTCTTAGAAGAAAGAAAATAGAAATTATCTAACTCTTCTATATAAACCCACGTTATCTAAGCATTCCTATAACTACGGTAGCATCTAAGTCATCTTTTAGTATTGGTTCGTGTTTTAAACAAATATCGAAGTCGTCTTCTTTCTAAACACGTCCAATCTTAACTTCGCACCCGATCTTGGTTGTTTAGTTTTATGACCGAGAACAATGAAAATATATTTTATATCTCAAATTATTTATTTATATTTTGTTATTATTTTAACATTAAATATTTATAAATGTTTTATTTTATTATTAAGCAGATGAAGACTTTGAAGATGAATTGGCTCAAGACTCTCACGAATAATAGGAATTTTGGATCATTGCTTTAGCTTAATTTATTTTTAAAAGTGTTGGTTTTATTTAATATTTATTATTATTGTATTGTATTTTTTAATATTTCAATTTCGAATAATATTATAGAAGTTATTTTAATATTTTATTTTTGTTGTTATTATTTTATATTAGATCGTGAGTTAGCTCATTTAACTCATGATCTTGATGATTTGAGTACGAGTTTATATATTGAAACTCATATTATAAATGATCTGAACTAAGTTAGCTCACGAAAAATCTAAGGTCACTATGAGCTGAGCTGAGTTGAGCGAACTAGCTCATTTTGACATACAACTATCCTCTGATGGAAAATTTATTAGCTTTCATCTACCTTAACCAAACAGAACACGGATTTTGAGGGGAAAGGGCATTTGAAAATTACAATTGTACATATTACAATACATCGATTAAAATGATAGGTTAACCATATATGTTGTTCAACGACTCAAATTTTTGTATACTAAGGTAACAACAGATTTATAGTGACTCACCAGTGGTATCCAGTTTTGGGTAAAAAAACTCGAATTGTGATTAGCCACCTGCTAATTTGATTGAAGAGGTAGAAAAATAGAAAATGAAAGAATCAAAGCCGAAGAACTTAGATTGATGCACATTTAGAAAAGTTTATATAGATTAATTGAATTTATTTTGAATTGTATAAGAAATTATAATACAATCTGTTGTTCATATAAAAAAACTACGACATAAAAATATTATGTTCTCAAAAATATCATTCGGGAAACAGTCTACATATTATCTAATTATATTTGATGAATTAAATATTGTCCAATTATATATTTTTGTGAAAAGAGAAACAGTGTTTTGCATGTGAAAGAACTCTTTTGTTAACATGTGTTTGCTATACATAATTAAAAGAAAAATGCATTGGAAGTATTTACCACCTATCTGGATCTCAAAACTTATTAAACGTTTTTAGCATATAAATAAACTTAAATATTATGGTGGATATTAGGATATGATCAAACTTGGACACGGTACCACAATGGCACAAAACTTTCATAATAATCAATTACAAAACATTATCATTATATCCATTTGCGTATATGTGTTTTCCCACAAACAGGTTTGGAGATGATTGCGTTACATGTCATACCCCACCATATGCAGTTCTCCTAATCAACTGATTTATTACATCTTGTGTGTTGCAAGTTGTAACCACATTATTATTGGTTCATTTTCTAATAGTTGTTAGAAGAATATCCTCAATTATTGTAATATATGGATATGACTTATGTTTATCCTATACGTGGACCAATACCATAGTGAATTATTCCTTATATATTATTTGAGAATTATTAGAACATTTGAGGTAACTACTTAGTCATCATTAGGATGATTTTTAGAATCTTTAAATATTTATTATACTTTTTATCAAATAAACCATAAAATTGATTAGTATTGTACAAAAAACATTCTTCATTATTTTATTTAATTTTATATTATTAAAATCAATTAAAAGCACATTAACTATATAATAAAAATTAGATATTTTTCTTATATGTTATATTTTGAATTTTTAAAATGACTTTAAATTACTAAAACTGTTAAAAATTCCACAATGAAAATTCTGTAATCAATAGTTAAAGTTTTTTGTTACAACAAGATATATATGATTATAAAATTATATAAATATGAAATCTCATTTAATACATATTCAGATTATATATATATATATATATATATATATATATATATTAATTAAAATATATACCATATAAAAGTGCATAAATAAGCTAATTTTGAATTTTACATTGAAAAGCATTTTAATTTCAAAATTTTCTGCAAATTATTAAAAACGATTATAAATTACTAAAACTATTAAAAATCTTACATTGAAAATTTTAGGATTAATGGCTTAAATATTTTTGTTACAGAAAATATACAAATGTTATTGAGTAGTAAACCTCAACTAATAAATCTTTTTATTAAAATATTTTATATATTAAATTTAGTTATATCATACAAAATAAATAAAATAATTATTTTGTTTTATATACCAATAAAATTTATTGTAAATAAACAAAATTGATTGTTTTGATTTATATGTTGTGATTACTTCAATTTAATTATATACATAATAGTTATTCGATTTCTCTTATATTTAATATAGTTATTACTTTATAATATGTAAATGAACTCAAGACATATAATAATATATAAAATTAATTTATATACACAATATCCATCCCGGCTCCTACTATATATTACAATAAGAATCTTCAAATATGATATATATGTTCTTAGCTTCATATATAAGCCATCTGTACGATTGGTTTATGTATAAACATAATAGATAAGCTGATATCGAGTAGTAGATAATCACTGCTCTTCCATATACTAAATTATTGACTATTCAAAATAAAATTTAGCTCATTAAGACTATTTATATCTTCTAAGACAATACCCCCCTATATCCTTAATTTCTTTAGACTTCACAGAGGTGCAACCTGCAATATAAAATATTTCAATTATTAGCTTTTTGTTTGAAATGACAGTAAATTTAATCGTTGGGTTAAACATATATTAAAGAAAATTAGTTATTAATGATGAAATCCACATGCAAATGTCTTGTATAAGGGGATGCCCTGTATAAGGTCAACTCCCTCTAGAAGATGATACAACTAAATTTCTACCTTATTCAATACCTCAAGACTTTCTCATTCTTCTCTAATGGTTAATGATTGCTAAACTTAGACCTTTTCTAGTTTCCCTATTTGACCCGTTTGTTCGTAATATATATATATATATATATATATATATATACACACATATCTAATATCACCATATGTTATAGTCTTGTAGGTGTATACGTACATTGTTGCTAAACTGTTCGTTATTAGGGCTTACTTGTTTGGATTAGGTTTCTGAAAACATTATACAACATTGTACATATATGGTGTTCTTTGTAAAAATACGACATTCCTACTACCACTTTTCATGTTTATCTTAACCACTTTTACTTTTATTTTTTAAGAAAAAAAACACTTATAATCATAGATTAATTAATCTAAGACTTAGGATTTAAAATTGAGAGATGGGTAGAGATTTGAAATGTTAAATTTAGAATTTTAACTCATTAAAAAAGATTTTACCTCTTAAAAAAAGGTATTTATAAAAATATCTCTTTATTTAAGGTAAAAATGAATAATGGTATCAATAATATGATCAACATTAAAATTTCCCATGTTTATTTGTACTAACTAAGTTTTGTATGTTATTCCAAAATGCTTTTAATGAAGTTAGACATAAAAACACATCCTTAAGAAATCTCAACACCATGAAAACTTTATACTCCGTGTTTTGAATATTTTCTGACCCTTATCTTTCCACCTCATATGTGATTCTTGTAATCACTTTGATGTCATATTCGTTTCATAGTTCCTATAAAAACGAAAAATTGTGCATGAAGTTTATGAAACAATATCTATAAAATTATTCTAATAGATAATGTTGAAAGAACATACAAAACGTTTATTTTTATTTGCTGAATGCAGAAGTTAGTAGACAATTGAACACTGCGGGCCAATAGTGGTTGTGTGTACAGATGGTAATGGAATCACTCTCTTATCTAAAAGAAAAGAGAAAAGGACAAAAGAAAGAAAGATTGCTTCCTTAGTAATACAAAGGAAAAATAAATTCCGCCTCCAAATTTCACATTATGATCAACATATTGTTCTTAGAAAGGTATTAACCTATACATTCTACAGTAGCTAAAATTATAGATGGTACGTACATAACACATAGCTAATAACATAACTTGATGTTCTTTACGGCTCGTATCACATATAGTATCACAAGTATGCTAGCTTTAGTTTGTGAAAAAAAATCGTGTGTATGGTTTAAGTTTCCTTTAGTTTAACTGTGTGTATATAAACAAATTGTAAGAACCCTGATAACTTAATACATTTATTTATTTAATTTGATTTAACATTAGCAGTAAGGTTTTAAGTTGGTTGTGAATCTGACAAAATAAACAATTAAATATTTAATTAGCAGATCATGATAATATCCCGTTATTAATTATATTTAATATCCATGAGTAAATAGTTTTTTTCTTCTGATTGCTTTGCATAATATGTTGATGGCCAGATGCATGCATAGACGTTAGAGAATATAGAGGTTTGGTAAACCAAATCAACTAACTATACATTTACTTATTCAGCCATGTCGCACATATAAATCATACTTTTAGACTTTTAGATATATATTGAAGAGTTGGTAATTAAATCTAGAAGGATTAATTAGCACAACTGAAGTGAAGTCTGATCGTAAGCTTTTTAAATGATAGTTTCTTTTGTCTTGTCTTGGTAATTCATTTAGGTCTTTTTGTGAATTATTATAATGTGGCTCGCGCGTAAATATAAAGTATCAAAATCAATTACTCATATAATAATTAATTTGGTGTTATGGAGATTTGCGTATCTGGTGCTGCTAACTAAAGGATATGGACCAAACCTAATCAAATGCCTAATATGTATGTTATGCTGAAAATTGTCAATACAAAACTAATGCCTTGTTAATCATTGTCTATCCTATTATGTTCATGACGGTAACCAATCTTTGAATTTATTAAGAATGTCATAATAATATAGTGAATACATATAAAGCGGAAGTGAACAAAAGATATATAAAAAGAGGAAACATAACTAATTAAAGTATTATGATAGAAAATCATAACTAATTAAAGTACAAAAGAGTGTAGGAAAATGTTTCCGTTTGGCTGTCCACAGTTTTGGAATCTATACCTTTTATTTTACTTGTCAAACACCTTTTCATTAAATTAAAGTGTTGATTAGTGTAACCACCTAATACGAATACCTCCACGTAAAATTATGTATATATATATATATAATAATATTTAGTGATGAAAATGACTGGCATCATATACAATATGCATGTATATCTGATAAAGACCCTTTGATGTCCATTTCATACTATTAGTTGTCATTTTATTCAGTTTGGTTTTAAACAACAAAAGTTACTAATCTACCCTTTATACACTTAACCATACGTAAAGTATACCAATTATGTACTTTATTAAGCTAATAGCTGAATTTACTCTAACTGTGTATGAACGTTTGTCTCTCTTTAAATCATCACTCTCTCTCTCTCGTCTCTCTAGCCTTCATCGTCGAACTTGGTTTCTCCGGCCGACGCCGGTGAGCTTTCACAGCCACGTCATCGGTTTAATTATCTCCTTACTTTTGAATCTTTCTTTTCGTTTGTTCTTTTATCATGTCGATAAGTTTTGGTTCTCAGTTTCAAATCTAGATTTGTTTGATATATTTGAAATTTTAGCCTTAACTGTTTGTATAGCCTAATCTCTAAGTTGTTATCAAAAGTATGTAAAACACCAAAGCTTTAACTGTTTATATAGCCTCTCCATTAGACAACACCTAATAAGAAATGATATCATAAACCTAACTTAAAAGGATGTTATGCAAAAAGGAAAGACATTAAGAAAAGTAATTAAGCTAAAGGACTTAATATGCGAACACTT
This sequence comes from Moricandia arvensis, assembly GCA_905132765.1. Taxonomy (NCBI): domain Eukaryota; kingdom Viridiplantae; phylum Streptophyta; class Magnoliopsida; order Brassicales; family Brassicaceae; genus Moricandia; species Moricandia arvensis. The sequence goes on along the minus strand of CAJHQP010000768.1, from coordinate 12,479 downwards.
CATGTTGGCGCCAAGGATAAAGATGATGCTGCATCAGCTCTCTCCGAGTGAGAAGTATTCGAACCCAAATCTGAACAAATGGCGTCCGACACAAGCATAGATAGGTATTTCACGTTAAACACATCAGAAGTGTTAATATCGGCTTCAAAGTGAAGATGGTAGGCATTGTCATTTATATGTTCTAAGACTTCAAGAGAAGCAATCTTCTTGTCTCTGAGTTTGTTACAAGCATAAGCTCACATTCTATCCTTTGTAAGATACACCTAAACAAAATTACCAACCTCAAAAACAAGACGACGTCGATGCTTATCCACATTGCGCTTATTGGTAGAAGAAGATGCTTCCAAATTTGTGATGGCTTGCTCGTGCAGATGCGTAAAAGAATCAATAAATTTAGCGGCAGCCCCATGTACACGATTGTCATCTGGAAGAGTAGAAAGATTGATTGGAGCTTGTGGAACAGTGCCATAGATAACCTGGAAAGGAGAGAAGCCTAAATTCAGGTGAGAGTATGGTTCAGCTTGAGGCAACTTAGCTCCCACATTTTAATGATGTCACCAACCAAATGATGCAAGAGATGTTCCCAAGAGGATAACATGTCAAGAGATGTTCCCAAGAGGTTCCTATAGAACACCAAAAAGACCAAGAAAACGCGAATCCCAATCGGAGACAATAGACATAGGTAATCCATGTAATCAATATATCTTCCAAAAGAACAATGTAGCCACTTGTAAGGTGTTTGTTGTCTTCTTACATGGGATAAAGTGGACAAATTTTGAATAACGCTCGACAACGAAGATTGAATCAAAGCCTCTTTGCGTACGAGGAAGACCAACCAGAAAGTTCCATACTAATGTATGTCCAAGGTTGCGTAGGTATGGGTAAAGGCATATAAACGCCGGCATTAGAAGAGTGACCTTTAGAAGTCTTACACACAACACATTGCTCGACTAATCTTTTCCACATCGCGACGGAGAGAAGGGCAAAAGTACAAAGAAGTGATGAGCTGTAGAGTACGGGCCCACATGACCTTTGCTATGTAGTTCTGTAATGAGTTGCAGTCGCAGGCTAAAATCTGGAATATAGAGCCTTGTACCATAAAAAAAGGAAGCTTTCGTGTAACGTATTGTTCGCTAGTGGTGATCCAGAAGATAATGCGATAAAGATGCTGCCAAAGAAAGGATCAGTGGGATAAAAATCAGCAAAGGCTGAGAAGCCAGGAACCGAAGTATGAAGAACCACAAGAACTGAGTGCATGCGACATATGGCATATTCGACTTAAGGCATCTGCTACTCTATTCGAAGTACCCGATGTATGTTTGATGACAAACGTGAATTGTTGAAGATACGATAACTAAGAGCCTGATGGGACGAAACTTTCTCTTGGATGCTTAAATGTTTCAATGTGTCATGATTGTTATAAAGGAAAAATTCTTTATGAAACAAATAGTGTCTCCAATGCTTGATGGATTGGACGATTGCATAAAATTCTGTCATAAATGCTGTAACGAAAACGTGCAATGGCCAACTTCTCACTGTAGAAGGCAGTGCGACGCCCCGTTTGACTTAGTACTGCTCCAACTCCTGTCTTTGAGGCATCAAAATGCACTTAGAACACATGAGAAAAATCTGGGAGAGCGAGAACTGGAGCTGAACAGAGTTTGTCCTCAATGACTATAAAAGCTTGAGCAGCTTCCGGAGTCCAGACAAAGTGTCCCTCGAGCATGCAGTCGGTAATATGTGTCATAAGACTACTGAATTGTGATACGAATCGCCTGAGAAGGAGGCAAGGCCGTGAAAGCTACAAACCTTGGTGATAGTGGTCGGTGTTGGCCAAGACTGTATTTCCAAAATCTTGCCAGGATCAACAAGTCCACATGAACAGATTGCACATAGGCGTTTTATTGTTTAATATGAAGTATAATTTATAGAGTTCCACTGAAAACAGGATGGACGGAAATTCGTCAACAATGGAGAACGAGAAAGCAAAGCAGTAAAACATTCTAAGTACTGAACTCGCTAGTCTAGCCGTCTAAGTCCTAAGTTCTCCTAAAGCTAACATCAATTTTCTAAGGTCTATTTTTTTGGATCCCCTTTGCTCCTCCACTGGGCTTTTCTTATACATGCTTTCTAGGTCGGTCGTCTTTCTTTTCCTTCCCCTGATTCGAGTCTATCTCTTTGTGGAAATCTTCCTTATCCTCTCGATCTTCATGATTATTTCTGGAAAGTTGACATTTATCATATTTTCCATTTTTCCTCTACGAAAATCAAGCAAACCATCATTGTAGTTCGAGCTCATTTTTGGCTAAAATTGTAAGTGAGTTTTTACTGCGTTTAGACCTTTTCGGGCCGTTTTTTGATGTAAACGTTTTTACAATTTCTTTCGAAGAAAATCACCTTCCATATAGTGTTGGTGCTCATATAGTTGTTTCCTTGAGATATTAAAACCAATCGTGTAGTCGGGATAACAATGGTGTCGAGTTAACCGTTACCGTTTTATACGAATGATTTGAAATTTTACGAGAAGACATGTTTTTGCTAATTTATCGTAAAATTTCAATAGTAACTCCGATCAAGATGAAACAAGAGACAGTTCGGTAAAGACTCGAAGGGACGAGGAGTGAGGGAAAGACGGGTGGAGGCGTCGCCGCGTGCTAGCGACGAGGCAGGGACGAGCCTAGTCGCCTGCTGGCTACGAGGCAGGGATGTGAGAGCATGGTCTCAGCCTCTCTGCGATGTTCATAGCTTTGTGTACTTCTTGTTGCTCCGAAGCTTATCCCTTAAGATTTTTCTGAAGATAATTCGAACGAGTTTCTTGCAGGATAGCGTAGCAAAAGTAAACGATACGTTCGAGATTACCGATTTTGACCCTATTTATGTATTTTTCAAATGCATTTCTCCATTTGAATTGACTTTTTTAGTAAAGAAAAGTAATGTTTTTTAATTTATTTTTTTATATTTTCTCTGTTAATATAATTTAGTCTTCAAAAAGTAAATGAACATCTATAACACTCAAAAGAAACATTAACACACAAAAGAAATAGACAAAATTACACATTCTTTTTTTTTAATATATATAACTGTGAAATCACAATGGTTTTTATGGTTAAAGATTAATCCCACGAAACCTCGCTTATGGATACTCACTATTCCAATTAAAGTGCAGTTAGGTAGTTAAGGCGAATCTAAGTACACATTTTAACTTTCAGTGATGAGTGCTTTACACTATTAGACACTTTTTGTCTTTTTACACCAAATGACACAAGTTGCTGGATGAGCACTTTTTCAGAAACCGAGGTGCATTAGGGACGGAAATACCCTCTTTCACTTCTTACTAATAATTTGTGTTTTGGTTGAAATAATATTTAGTTTGGTTCTGTTTGTAGTTAGTTTATTTAATTGTGAGTTTTTTTATTTGACTTTATTTTCAATATTTCTTATTTGTCTTTATTTCATATATTTAATATGTAAATAAATATATATATGTACGTTAAATAAAATATATGTTTTTTAGTTTGATATCCATATATATATATATATATGTGTATTGATAATTTTTTTTAATTTTATGCTCATATCAAACTGAATAATATACTATAAATAAATGAATTGTGTAGATAAACTTTAAACTAACTAATTATGGATAGATTACTGTGGATGTGGATGTGGATGGCTAAATATGTTGAATAAATGGTTGAAAGAAACATACAGTCGAACTTGTTATTTAAATTAGGAAGATAGTTAGGCTACTAGTGTTTTCCAAATACCTAATTACTAACTGTAACAATCCAAATAAGCAAATAATCTACCTAAATCTAATTACCAAACACCAACACCATTATTTCCTTCGTACCCTCCACCTTCACCATCTTCGTATCCCCAATCTTCACATTTTCCAGCTCCAGCTCCACTGTAACCACCACAAGCTCTTTTTCTCGTAGCCACATCCACAACCACTATATCCAGCCCTCACGTCTTCCACCAACATATCCATCACTGCCTCCTCTCCAACCATCACATAATTCATTATGGTATCCACTGCCACTTAACATAGCTTCCACCTCCGTATCCCCCAACCTCACATTTTCCACCTCCACCACATCCACCACCTCTTCTCTTCTCAAGTAGCCATGAATTTTACGGTATGTTTTTGCACAAAAAGTAGATCTGAAGGAAAAAAAGAGACTGAGAAGAAGGAAAGGAAAAATGAAATTAAAGAGATAGTGTTGACAACCTTCACATTTTCCACCTCCAGCTCCACTGTAACCACCACAAGCTCTTTCTCTCGTAGCCACATCCACAACCACTATATCCACCCGTCACGTCTACCACCAACGTATCTATCACTGCCTCCTCCTCAACCACCACATCATTCACTATGGTATCCACTGCTACTTAACACAGACTCCACCTCCCTATCCCCCAACTTCACATCTTCCACCTCCACCACATCCACTACCTCTTCTCTTCTCAAGTAGCCATAAATTTCACGGTGTTTCTTTTTTGTACAAAAGTAGTTTTGGAAAAAAAAGAGTAGCTGAGAAGAAGGAAGGGAAATATATGAAATTAAGAGATAGTGTTTGACAATTTTGCTCCACCTTTTCATTGTTTATGTAGATAAAATTTAAGATGATTAAATAAAAAAGTTTCAGAGATTGGAGAAGAAAGCATGAAATTTAGAGATTGAGTAAGGATGAGAATAGAGTTTGGGTAAAGACCATTGGGAAAAAATGACTTCTGTGTTTTACATTTTAAACATTAAAAAAATAAATATTTGGCTTTAATGGAATAATGGAGAGAATTAATGTAGTTGGAGGGTTATTGGTGACAATCCTGTTCTGCATACCTCTACGCTCACATGCGGCTTGCAGCGCACGCGACCATTAAACCCTCACCGGCGGGAAGGAAACATCCTACGCTCCACGAACATCACTGGTAGGTTATTGATCGTGCTTAACGTTACTCGAACCCAAGACCTCAACCCTTTAAACTTTCCACAAGAACAATTGTCACTAATTGACCTGCAGGTTCCTAAAAGTAGTTCTACACGGCGCCCTAGGCCCCCGTCTCGGCGGCAACTGGATCATATCCGAAATAAATTTTTGTAAAAATCCGATTTATAACGATTCAAAACGTTTTAAACTATTCGAAATCGTTTAAAAATTGATTAAAATTAATCTAAATTAGTCTAAATATGTTAATTAAAACAATAATGTTAGTATAGATCCACAAATATGTCTAATTGTTTTCTTTTACATATCTAATTTTGATAAATTTGTTACAATAATTTTATATTTCTATTTAAAAACTAAATATTTCATATAAATATCATATATATATATACAACAAATCAAAACGCCCAGGTCTCACCTAAGTCTCGAATAATCCGCCTAGTTGTACTTTATAAATCGCTTACTTACCATCTAGCCAATTTCTTGAACATTGGATATCATACTTTAATTTAAGTTTTCTTTTTCACATTGCGATACTCATTGCTGATCCACATCTTTTATCATCGTTAATTCATTTTTTTTTCAAAAATAAACATCTCAAATGCTCTTAGAGGGAATGATAAGAAGATCTTCAAATGAAGATTCATTTCTTAAGAATTTAGATCCAAAATCACTTAAATTATCACACATTTGCCTCCAAACAACTAATTTTAAACAATCTTATAAAGTTTTTTCAACCACACATATGTATCAGATTAGAGGGTTCACGATGATATTCCAATTTGGAAGAAAATGCAACTTAGGAGACTGAAATTGATATTAGCGTTTCTATTTATAGAATTTGGTATTTTATTACAATGATTTTATTTGACGAGTGAAACTAAAACTAATTAAGGGATTTTAGTAATTAATAGATTTTTTTTTATTAGATTGTCTTATATTACAATTTAGGGATATTCATCCCCTTTCGTATCAAGTTTATAGATTTCAGAAAAATAATCTCAATTTCCACACAATTGTATGATGTTTTTAAGAAAATATACAACTACTAAATATTATTTACCCTAAAAGTATAATTAAAATAAAAGTTATTCAATCCTAATCACAAAATAGACTACAAAAAATTTATTGACTAGACAGTTTTTAATAAACTTAAAAATTACTAAAAAGAAACCATCTTACATATTGAACATTAAAAAACTCTCTTAAATATCATACATTCAGAAACGGCGAAAATAGTAATCAAATAAATACATTAGTAATTTTCAGTTCATTTTCAAATATAATAATAATAATGTAGTTCAAATTTGATTAGATTTTGGTATTTTAAAGAATCCAACTCTCTAATTATAGACACTAGAAATATAGTCCGCGCAAGCGCGGGGCCGAATCCGTTTTTATGTTTTATGTATGTATGAGATTTTTTGTGAGTCATCACTTCCATTGAGTTTCAATTTCATTTGTTATTTCTTCAAGTGAAGGTTAATTTAAGTGTAATTTTCATTAGAAAACCGAATAAAAATCAAGAAGATTACGACATTAAGTTATGTACATAAGATGGTTTTGAAGATCACGAAGTTTAATCCCTATAAAAATTTTTGTACTACTTTTGGAAAAATTCTAATTTATATTGTAGAGATGAAATCTTTAATTTGTTTGTTGACATTGAATAATAATGTAACGTTCCGACCGTCCACGTTAATGGGCTGCCCCATTGTCCTCGCTCTCGACCCATGGATCCCATCCCATCTAACGATCGGTTCGTTAATTTTTCCAAAAGTCTCCAAATCATTGTTATTGACCCTACAATCACCACCTGACTTTCCTCGTGTTTTGGATTCACTCGCATGGTAATTGTGAATCATTTCCCGATAGGTCATATCTCCCTTTTTCACTATACCAACTCTAGCACGCTTAACTCCTGGAGTTCTAAACGAATGTGTGACGAAAAAGGTAATTCAACTTTAGTGACATAGATAGCTAAATCAATTCTCTTAAGCCTTTTATATATATATATCACAGCTCAGGATGTTACAATTCACTTCTTTTCAAAGAACAAAACGTCCTTCGTTGTACCCCAAGACAGGTCCCAAGTTTCCTCTCGGGTTAAAATCGAAATGACTAACCAGCTCTAATACCACTTGCAATGCCTCGACCGCCGTGCCTCATTCAAAATAAGTAAAAATTCCCATCATTTAAAAAAATCTCTTGTACTTGAGTTTGATTATGTCAATTAAATAAACACCGAAGTGAATCTTTTAGCATGCAACAATCGATTTAAAAATAAATGTGAAGACCCACTAATGTTGATGTGACACCCTTAGAAAAGATCAAACTGTAATATTATTTATAAAATTTGGTTTCTAGTTTTAAAACTCATGTAGCTTAGTTGGTTATGTCAATCATATAAACATTGAGGTTAAGGGTTCGAATCTCATAACATGCTATATATCATTTTTTTAAAAAAATATGTGGCATCCCACTTAACGCTGATGTGGCAGCATGGGAGAGACTCAAACTCTCCATTAATAATATAAAAGATTCTGGATCTTTTTATAATCAATTCTTGGATTTTTAAATCTGATTCAAATCATTTTTTTTGTTTCTTGATTGTCCTTTCCTTAAATACTTGTTTCAAATATCTATAAATGTACTAACAATAATAAACAGCTGCATAAAAAGAAGGGTAGATTTGGAAAATAGACGAAAAGGAGAAATCAGAGAGTATTGACAATTATTTATATAAAGACCACGAGCGTGGAAGCGAAAGAGCAATTTTCTCACACCAAAAGACCAACCTCTCTTCTGTTTTTTTTGTTTGGTTAAAACCAAACCTCTCTTTTCTTATGTCAAAAAAGATTATGTGTAATTAATAAGAAAAAAATTATTAATCTCTTTCTTATACATTATAGAAACAATGTCTAAACTATCGTCTAATCTCATCGTCTTGATCATCATCATCGTCTTCTTGTGTTTGGGTTTGAGATCATCCGCATTTACGAATCTCAATACCTTAAGCTTCGAAGAATCACTTTCTCCTCTATTCGCGTGATGCCAATCTCGTCCGTTCTCCTGATGATCTCTCTGTCGCCTCCTCCTCGATCGATACACCGGTATATACATACATACATACATACATACATACGTATATTTATATTTTTCACATGGGTTCTTCATAATTTTGTTATGATGATTATGATGATGATGACATATAGGTTCTGGTTTCATATCATCGAACATGTATCAACATGGATTTTACAGCTCTATGATCAAGCTTCCCGCCGATTATACTGCAGGCGTCGTCGTCGCCTTTATGTTAGTCTCCGACCATTTTTTCTGTTTGATTAGCATAATAATGTTTTTATAACAAAATAGTTTTTTTCTCTTTCTTTATTGATCTGCATGATTGTTAATGTTTTACTTTTTTGTCAAATCCTTCATTATTTTCTTGGACGATCATGACTATAACTCATTTGATCTGATAAGAATGTTTATGTTTAGTTTCCATTAAGTTTAATCTAAAAATAAAATTTTGCAGACATCAAACGGAGACGTGTTCCAGAAAACACACGACGAGTTAGACATAGAGTTTTTAGGAACATAAAAGGAAAACCATGGAGGTTTCAGACAAATCTTTACGGTAATGGAAGCACTCCTAGAGGTCGTGAAGAGAGATATCGTCTCTGGTTCGATCCTTCTAAAGAGTTTCATCGTTACAGCATCCTCTGGACTCCTCACAAGATCATGTAAAGCTGTTCTCATCGATCATTTTTCCCGGTTTAGCTTCAATAGCGTTGACCAAACCCGGTTTTATAATTATATGACACCAGCTTTCATGCAGAAAAAAAGATATGTTTGTCTTTCTAAAACGTTTCTTTCTTCTTAAGATAGTTAATGAATCTACATTATTCCCTCTCTTTTTCCTCTACTCATTTCTCGGGTTTTACTTTTCCTCCATTTTTATCTAATTAAAATTACAAAAAACGAAAGAGAATCAGCTTTTGTGAAACAATTAATTCGGTATTGCTGTTAAAACATCACTTAACTTTACGGTTTTTTACACGTAAACTATAAAGCCTCAGTCATCACGCGTAGTATATATTAATTAAAGGCCGAACTAGTTATTCAAATATATGACTTTCTATCTGACCTTCTTGTTTTTTTTGTGCAACAGACCTTCTGTTAAAGTAAGTAGCTAGAGAAATACGTTGAAATGGAATTAATTAACAAAACGAAAAACTTAATGAGAATACAATTAAGCCTAAATGGCATTTATAGTAGTATTCGTTATTACATCTATTTCAATTGACTCTTTTTAGTTTTTTTCTTCAAAATATATTAATGAATAGAAAATTCTAAACAAAATTAAAAACTTGTTGCCAGAGAAAACCATCACTAAATTTTATCATCTACTTAAGGTTATTTTTGTCAGCTATTTTTTCTTTATTTTATTTAAAACCCCTCTTCTAATTATCAGTATAGTATGTTGTTTTGTTTCGTTAATTCTGTAATTAATAATTACTAATAAAGTTAAATTTATTTTGTTGCTAATTAATTAATTTAATAATGCATCAGATTTTGGGTCGATGATGTACCAATAAGAGAAGTGATAAGAGTGAAGCAATGGGAGCTGATTATCAGCAAAGCCAATGGCTCTTTACGCCACCATCTGGACGCCTCTCGATTGGGGCAACCTCCGGCGGAAAAATATAAAGCTAATTACAAATTTGCCCCTTTTGTCGCCGAGTTCAAATCTTTCTCCTTGATGATGCTCTGTCGATCCCATCCAGAAGTTCCTGTTGATTGCTCTGACTCCGTCGAGTCCTTGAGTCGCAAATTACTCTTCCATCAATTCACATCAACGTGCTGCCCATGAGAGATTCGACAACGGTTTATGTATTATTCTTATTGTCTATGATACTGTTAGGTATCCGGAGCCACCGCCGGAGTGTGTGATTGTTCCGGCAGAGAAGGATAGGTTTAGGAACACAGGGAGATTGAAATTTGGTGGTACGGAGGCCGCGAACGGAGAGAATCGCCGCCACAAAGACCAGAGATTGAAAGTGATCCCGATGAGAGGAAGCTTTTAGTAAATGGATCTGTTACTGTTGTTTTTACTACTTAAAATTCATTTGTGAGTAAAAAATAAAAGAGTGAAGAAATGACAAAAAGGAAACAAAGAAAATGGCAGAGTTAGATGCATAATGTAAATTATAAAACATATCAAAATGTTATATCTAAGACAAAATTTGTTTTTCTTACGAATGAATTTGAAAATATATGTAAGTATCTGGTATAGAAAAGAAGAAAATGTTTAACACACTGTTGAAAGTTCACATAAAAGACCACAAGTTAGGGTACAAAGTACTACAAGCTGGGGAAAAAGAGATTGTTAGAATCAATGCAATTTCTATGTTTTATATTTATGTCCTGCATCAAAGATACATGCTCAAATAATTACAGAGATAGTGTATTATAACAAGGTTTTGGTGGATGAGATGCTAAGGCGGAAATAATATTTCTGGCTTTGTTAGAAACAATTTTTGAAAAAAAAAAAATAAAAAACGGAAAATAGAGTTTAGAGTCTTAAAACATTTAAGGATGCATTGTTTTAAACACTTTTTTTACGGAAATTAATTTGAAACATATTGAATATATTGTAGAAGAAATACGACAAATAAAAAAATAACTAGAATAGAATCCACGCCATGCGCAATAAGTTTCAGTTAAACATTTATTTTGTTTTATAGCTAATTTGAATTCGCTTTTTCTATCTTCAAAAGGGATCATAGATTGTCATGGGCTCTGAAAGTCGAATATAAATCCTTGTATATGAAATGTCAACAGAAGTCCACACCAGTTCTAAGTCTAAATGAGTCACCCTCGAATATTAACCTTAATCTTAATTTTCTATCCAGTTTGAATGGTTTAAGATCGTTTTGGAAAAATATTTTTTAGCGTATACTATTTTGAATCTCTTTTTGGGCTTTTTTTGTTGGATATATTACTTAATATATGATATGTTTGAAATTGGATTAGTATATATGATTCAAATTATAATCGCTTAGTTTTTGGAAATTTTTTATAAACATTAATAAGTATAAGATGTGTTAGTTTAGATTTGATGAATGCAATCTAGAGAAATAATTACTAATACATTCTTTAGAAATATTGAAAATTGTTAATATATATATTTAAAAATATTTTACTTAATATAATATAAAAAGTTATAGTAATCACAGCTTTTTGGATCGTATATATTATGGTTTTATTTATTAATGATTTTCAAAACTATATTAACGTATTATATATAATATGTATTTGTAGTTATATATTATGTTGAAATGATTTATGATTAATGGAGATTTTTTATGTTCCACATTATTAGTATTATTATTCATCTTTATTTAGATACATTTTCACAAATATCTTCGTCATTGAGAGGTAAAAGACTCTTATATTAAGGGGAATTTCATGTTACCACATTATTGGTACCATATTCACTTTTACCTTTATTAAAGAGACATTTTCACAATACCATTTTAAGAGACAATTTTTCAAAATTAATTATAATCCTAAATTTTACATTCCTAAACTTTACCCCACACTTCAATTCTAAATCCTAAGTATTAGATTAATTAATCCAATGATTATAATGTGTTTTTTCCTCTTAAAATAAGGGTAAAGGTGATTAAGGTAAACATGAAAGTGATACTAGGAAGTGGTATTTTGATAATTTTCCCATTTTTTATTTACAGTCATGTATATTAGTATATGAAATATAAATGATTTAGATGAATCTGTGTGTTGATAGTTCAAATTTAAATATAATACATGAAGTCCAAAATAATTGTCTAATTTAACAGATTAAATATATTTTAATATCTTTATCTTTATTATAATAGTGAATATTTTAAAAACAATCTAAAAAATATTTAGAAATTTATTTTCATAAAATATTAATTCAAATTGTGGTTATTAGTGAAATATATTAAACATCTTATATGATTTTTAATCTGTTTTAAATAAAAACTGAATATTTAAATTTCTAATTATATTCGAATGATAATTAGAATTTAAATTAATTAATCAATTTTTTTTAGAATATTTTTTGTTTAGACATTGAAAAAAGAAAGTTTCTTTATTTGTATTTACAATAAAGATTAAGATACTAAGAGATCAATATAGTTAGATTATGTATAATTTCGTAATTTTGGCAAAACGATGTCTACAATAAAAAATCACATAAAAGTCATAAAACTCTAATTTAATAGATTAGATAAAAACAATATAGTCTTCTCCACATCCACATTAAAAAAAAGAAATACATATTGGTGATATGTTAGCGATACCAAACCCATATTTGTTTTTAATTAAGATGACATATGTGTTCTCGTACTATAAGAGTAGACGAACTTTAATTTTATAAACAACACGACAACAACTCTCCATATTTAGATATAGAGAGCGTTTTCTCCTTCAACTGCAGTTTACCAATTTTTCCCAGTTAGTTCGGTTAAGCTACCA